>JAVJIF010023326.1:0-68873 GCA_038442645.1 Agave tequilana
CACACGAAGACGAAAGAGAAATTAATGATGACTCTCTCGATGATTGTTGCCATTTATAGGCACAGCGATTCGCAAAGATACGCGGCGCTTGGCTCAATTGACTCAACGGCGAATCGTCTTTTGACGCTGTGGACAGCGCATTTAAAACAGCGTGAAGTTCGCACGCCAAAAAGAAGGTGTCCCGTCGGCTCCACAGGACACGTGGCAATGCACTCATGGCATGGCACAGATTCGCACCCAACGGTCGCGCTCTTCAATGGACGCATCCCTTCAGCACAGCCATTGTTGCGTCCAGAAAGTCGCGTCTTTACTCTAAAAAGATGCGTCTCTCCGAAGTTCGCATCATTTTCCAATCAGCCCAAGAATCATGTCTGTCTTGTGAAATATCAGTCGCGTTTTCATTTCAAAAAGATGCAGCCCTATGAAAGTCGCATCTTTAAAAACTGGCGTTCAGTCCTTGCTTCTGCAAAGCAGTTCAACAGTACACTTGCACAAGCAGACGACTGTCCACCCCTGGATTAAAGAACAAGAAGCACAGAGGACAGGGATAGAGAAGGAGAGACTACAGCTGTTCCAAGACCAGAGATAGGGGTGAGTGAACCATCTGCGACGACGGTCGAGGCAGAGAAAAAAGAGTTTTGGTTCACCGCCGCGTTTCCCGGTCCTTTTTCTTTTAGTGCTTCGACCCAAAGCTACCGCTTGACGCGTTTTCACACTAACGACAAACTCAAAAGCATCGGGGAGGTTTAGACTGTGTATCTAGACACTCCACTCGATCAGTTTTGGCGGCTTCAAAGAGTTCTACAGTACACTCAAGAAGGCCATACTCCAAACAAAATCGAGCCCGGAGCATTATCAGAGGGGATTCAGCTAGAGTCCAAAGTATTTCGAAATCCGTCCCAGCTAACTGTGGAATATCGAAAACTTTGGAGGGGGTTCTGTAGACTGTCTAAAAATCATTAAGACAAAGTCGTCAAAAGCAGAGTCCCAACTCCAGACGCAGGGCTAATCTCAGCCGCACTGCAGCCTCAAAGGCGCGAGGGTCCAAACCTGCGTCTCAGCGTCGAGGCGCGAGGGTCCGAACCCGCGCCTCAGCAGCTCAAAAGCGCGAGGGTCCAAACCCGCGCCTCAGCGTCAAGGCGCGAGGGTTCAAACCAGCGTCTCAGCAGCTCAAAGGTGCGAGGGTCCAAACCCGCGTCTCAGCGTCAAGACGCGAGGGTCCGAACCCGCGTCTCAACAGCTCAAAGGCGCGAGGGTCCAAACCCGATCCTCAGCGTCAAGGCGCGAGGGTCCAAACCCGTGCCTCAGCGTCAAGGCGCGAGGGTCCAAACCCGCGCCTCAACAGCGCAAAGGCGCGAGGGTCCAAACCCGCGTCTCAGCATCAAAGCGCAGGGGTCGAAACCTGCGCCTCGGTTATAAACGCCCTGGTTATGGGGCCGATCACCGCCCACATAACGAGGAAGTTAACCCCTCATTATGGAGTGTTTTTAGGAGGCACGTTCACCCCTGAAACCTCTATAAATAGCCTCGCCGCTATGGGGAGGGAGACAGAGACACACAGTCGGGTCGATTAGAGAGGAGAGACTGAGAAAGAGAGTCCAACTCTTCAGCTAGCTTGCTGTGCTCAAGTTAGACTTTGCCGACAATCTCTTTGAGAGTTTTGGTCGACAGAGCTGTGTTTGCTCCGTCAACCACCCGAAGAGAAGAGCCTCGGAAGATCTCAACGTTCACCCGGTCAACGGAGAACAAGATTCACTCTCCATCGCCACTTGAAGAACCAGCACTAAACAAAGGGAGGATTCAAGACTCAACATCCTCCCTCCCTTGTAATCGGAATACTGATCTGCTGTAATCTTCTATCCAATCAAAAGAATTTTGCAATTGAATCCTAGCCTTTTCCGACGTGTACAGCATGCTCTAGCTTATGAAGGACTTCCAGTGTGACCGATGTTCTCGATCTAATTTTCGAGAAGTATCTGGAAAAAATTCGAAAGAACTACCCCCGGAAAGGATCAAATCAATACAGGACCTCATGGAAGTAAAAAAAATTGTTGCACCATTTGACGTGCTAGCTCTTTCATGATGTCGTTAGCTGGAGATAACCCTGCTGATGTACTCCCAGACCCCTTTCCATGACAGGATGAGAGACGGGAACCAGTTCAACTTGCGTAGGGTGAGGCCGATAATAGGTTCGTCAGATACTGAGGTAGTCACCGATACCTCCGGGACAGTTATTTTGTAGCAGCTTCCACTGTAATAGAAGCAACAGCAAACTCTACGGCACTAGTTCCCCGGCCAAAGTTTGAATTGTGCTATCTTCTGTGCCGATGCTTGCCGCAGGATCCTCTACTTGAGCACTCCTGGTGCTCTCTGCAAACCACAACATTAAATGTCAGTGGTAATGGTAAAAAAAAGAGAGTGTCTATTACATCAGTATTCTCTTACTAAGTTGAGGATCTGTAGATGGCAAATTCCTGGATAGGCCAGTTGAGGATGAGGGTTCTCCGACCTCGGTGGTTGCACCCTCATGAGGCGTCCCAGTAGTGGGAGCCTCAAGGCCCTCCTGCTGGGCCAGCTCTTGGATCATCTCCTCAATATGAGAAGAAGTTGTGGCTTCACTACGGCAACCAACCCTGTAGAAGAAAGTCAAAAGGAAATGTTAGAGCTCATTCCTAACTTGATAGGGAAACGTTCACGAAGATAAAAAAAATACCTTCAGTAGCAGCAATCATTGCTATCGGCGAAGCCGTCACAGGGTCGTATCCCTGTATCTCTTCCTCTGAGATGTGCGAGAATTTGCTTGTGTCAAGAAGAGCGGGTTCGTCGCCAAAATCGACTTCCTCGCCTGAATAAAATCCATGTTCTTCGGACGAGGAAGACGATAACTCAACACGGGAGGTCTTAGCAATCGAAGCTTTACCGCTAAGGACCCCAGTAGTAGGACTGGGATTGATAATCCGTGAGGTGGGCATCAATACACTAGGAGACCCAGGCTGCTGTACTTCCACCCTTCTCCCATGAGCTGAAGAAGACTCAGGTTGGGCCGAGATTCTCAGAATCTCAACGCCATCCCTCCCCACCGAGTCAACTTCAGGTCGCTCGATCTCTTCAGCCATGACAGGTTCACCCGCGAGTTTTCCCTCTTCTAAGATCATGGGGCCCTTGCTGCGCAGACCGCGGGAGCGAAGGAAGGGGACTTTCTCCTCCTCTTCTTCTTCCTCCCACTATTCTTCAATACCAAGAGGAAACTACTGTAGGCATCGAAGCCTCAGCCCCCGATTCCCTTCTAGCCTTCTTTGGGATAGGCTCACCCTTGGAAGCAGAGCCACGGGAACGTTTGGACACAAACCTGCCGACTCTTTTTAGCAGTCTGCTCTTGGTGCTGCAGCCCTTGGTCCCATCCCTGCTTCCACTCCAGTTTCCCTCTCGGCTGCCTAATACTCGTCCATACCTCGCATACATTTGTTGGATTCCAACTTGTCCTTATAAGACGCCTTGATGCTCTTAATGCAAGAGGTATTTATTTCAAAAACAGGCATCCTACTAGCCAGGGAGTACCAGGTGTAGAAACTGAGGCTGGTATAATAATTGAGCGTCTTGTGAGACAAGCTGAAAACAGTTTTTGTCCCTCCAGCTACACTATAGTACCACGCTCGAGCACCTTCAAATAAATTTCCGCTGAAGCAGAGGCCGGCGTTGGGGTGCCGACATATAATTGATTATAGCCGAACTACCGAGAAAAACGGCTAGGCATGTAAGGCTCGATCGTACATGAATTCCCTTGCCGGAAGATCAGGTATCCAGGTCGAATATTGATCAGCCACCAGAAGACTCCGATGGCAGCCTTGTGAAATCATCTGGCCCCGCAAGGTCGGCAAACTAAATCAGCAATCTCAGGAAGCAACGGTCGAGCTGATAATTCGAGATGTTCAGAATGAATTTCTAAACATAGATATATAGTAGTGAGTCCAGCTCGAATTCTCCAGCTTCTACACAAAGGGAACAAAACCTGCAGAAAGAGGCATCGCAGTTATCAGTGAAGGGCAGTGCATAGCGTACCAGGCCATCAGATAACGTATATGGAAGCTCAATCTTGGGGTTAGGGGTCTTCACTCTCGGCCTTCCCTCTGAATCAAACACTGGCCTGCCCACGGAATCTACAACGGCCTCCACTTGATATAAGCTTTTGACTAGAGCCCATAAACCGCTCTGTATTCCGGCTACCATCACTGGAAGGAGAGCGATAGATTTCCCATAGGCGAGCAAGACCGCCGGGTATACTACATCAGCAACGATTACTTCATGCGGCAGCGTTGGCACCACAAACACTTCAGCCATAGCATGAGAAAGCCCGCCAATAGAGCCCAGTCAGAAAAAATGGGAACTCGGGCCTGATGATGAAAACTTTCAAAGACCGTATCAGGTCTGAAAGTGTCCTCGTTCGACTCGGTGGTGTAAGAGCTTGTAGAGGCATTGATCCTCTCGACAATTTCGTCACTCGTACAAGAAACCAGACTAGTCACTGGGCTATCCTTCTCATTTATGCCATTGAACCGATAGCTCGTCCAGGACATCTGCTTGACACCCCTGTTCCTCCAGGAGGATATTTTGCCGCAGATGTGAAAGTGGCAAACACTTCCCAGTATGTCTCATACACCTGAGGGTCCTCTTTCTTCAGGAGGTGAAGCTCCTCAGAGGTCGGAACGCATTCTTCATAAGGGGCATCTCCCATAACTAGCCCCGAGACTTCATACAGTTCATGAAGAGCGAGCCCCATCTCTCCGACTGGAGTAAAAAATGTGCCCGTCAGAGGACTATAATGCTCTAGGACGCCATAAAAATTATGGGAACTCTGCGGGAGGCCATATTAGACGGCCCTGAACGAGTGATATAACCCCACTTGCTGCAGCAGAGCCCCGAGCTCGACGAGAACAAATCCAACCATTCTACCCCACATGATTTGTCGGTAGAATGGACCCACCCAAGCGGATGAAAGTCAACGGAAAAAATCACCCCTAACTTTCAAAAACTGATTGATGAAGACGGCGCCTAGCTGAGGGGTTTTCCCTTGGATACTCAGGCCTAACTATCTAGAAAATAAACCGAAGACATCTTTTCCATGGCCAGCAGAGTATACTTCTTTGGCACCTAATCTGCCGAGAGAGACGCCGGAGACAAAACGGGAAAGATCCCAATCCATCGCACGGTGAACGAACATGTGTTGGAGATAGGACAATGAATACATCCTCTCCATATTAGGAAGAAATAATCTCATGTCCCCTATCTGACGGAGCCACTTATAAATCTCCGTCATGCAGAATCCTATCATCCTCGTCAATGGCGTCACTGAAGAGGAAAATAGGCTTTCGTAATGGAGTGCGGGAATCTGTCTCGAACAGCCCATCAGAGACAACATGTTGGCCTTGGAGATCCTCTCTTTCCGCTCCTTTGACTTACCGGTAGTCACATGAGCAATTTTCTGAAGCACAAAGGTCAAATTACGATCAGTGCCACCTTAGTGCCCAAAATGATACTTCTTGGACAGAGGGCTAGAAGAGTATCGCACTGCAAGGAAGACAACATTCTCGTCAGAAATCTGAAAGAAAAATAAACCCAGACGCGAAAATCAGAAAAATCCGCTCCTAGGCTCAAAATTGCGAGGCTTGCATGTAGCCCGCATATCAAAATCCATAACTTAGAAAAATTTCTAAGTATCGGACTCAGACGCGAGACTCAGTAAAACTTGCGTCTGATCTTACAAGACGAGAGAATCACAAGAAGTCTGCGTCTGAACTCCCCACACTTAGAAATATTCTGAGCATTGAGTCCAAAATGCAAGGCTCAAGGAGGCCTGCGTTCAACGAACAGATACAGACTCAATTTGATGAACCAAAGACGCGAAGGTCGTCAAACCCATGTCTTGCCTATCAATTCAAGAACCGCGTCGGGCATGAGCCTCGCGTTGGTGGTTCACATTTAAAAGAGACTTAAGAGTTAAAAGAACTCTATAAGCCTCTTCAATGGCAAGAAATTAGAACAGATGATTTTACTACGTGAAATGGGGGCTTCCTGCGTGGAAGGATCACCCATTTGAATGAGCAACAGCGCTTGAGGATCAGGAAATAAACTTGATCTTCGGTGCCATTTCGACCGTGAGATCAGTGTTGAAGATGATGAAAATGGAAAAAGCTTCAAACTTTTCTTAGCCTTAGATATAATGCTCAGTGAAGAAGAAGAGTCTAATGATGACTCTTGAAAGACTGTTGTCATTTATAGGCACAGTGATCCGCAGAGATACGCGGCGCATGGCTCGAGGCCTAATCCCCACCCGACGCGTGGCGTGCGTCTTAAATGCCACGCGAATTTCGCGCGTCAAAGGAAAGACATCCCTTTAACTCCGCCGGACATGTGGCAACGCGCCTAAAATGCGGACTCGCACTTAACAAAAACCGCGTCCCTCCAAAAGTCGCGTCTCTTCAGTAAGGCCAAAGCCGCGCCTAGTCGACAGAGTGAAAGCTGCGTCTTCACTTCAAAGATCGTGTCCCTCCAGGAGTCGCGTTTCTTCAGCAAATTAGTAGATGTGTCCCCACTCCGAGTGAGGACTGCGTCTCTAGAGCAACATGACTCCTACGTCTACAAGACTTACATTCAGTCTTTACTTCTGCAAATCAGTTCAACAGTACACTGGCACAAGCAGACGACTGTTTACTCCTGCTTCAACAGTACACCAACAACCAGCTCAGAGCACTGAGGAGGTCTGGACTGCATATCTAGACACTCACCACGATCATCTCTGGTGGTTTCAAAGGGTTTTACAGTACACTCACGAAGACCATACTCCAGACAAGATCAAGCTCAGAGTATCTCAAATGATTGTCAGTCTTATCATGAGAAGTATGAATTTAACCAGAGTCCAAAGTATTTCAAAATCCGTCCCAGTTAACCGCAGAATATCGAAAACTTTGGAGGGGGTTCTGTAGGCTGTCTAAAAAATCACTGAAGATAAGTCGGCAAAAAGCAGAATCCAAGCTCCAAACGCAAGGCTAATCATCGCCACCAGCGCAGCATCAAGACGCGAGGGTTGAAACCCGCGTCTCGACATCACTGCAAGGACCAAGACGCGAGGGTTGAAACCCGCGTCTCAGCATTATTGCAGTACCAAGATGCGAAGTCCAAAGCCCGAATCTCACGTGAAGCTTGACGCAGAATTAGAAGCTCGCGTTTCTCAAGCATCACCTCAATGGCAAAATGCGTGGCCCAAAGCCTGCGTCTCAGTTATAACTGCCCTCATTACTGGGTCAATTACTGCCCACGTAATGAGGGAGTTAATCCCCATTATGGAGTATTTTTAGGGGACATGTTTACCCCCCCCCCCCCCCGAAACCTCTATAAATAGCCCAGTTTGCTATGAAAAAGGGGTCAGAAAAATTCTTAATAAAAATAGAACTTCGGTTGTAAGTCGTAGAAGCACCAAGACTTCCAGCTGAAAGAAAGAAAGAGTTCAACTCTTCTAACAACTTGTTGTACAAGTTTGATTTTTCCTACAATCTCTTTGAGATCCTTGGTGGACAGAAGCTGTGTTACTTCGTCTGCTATCCAAAGAGAGGATTCCCAAGAGGTCCTGACGTTCACCCGGTCAACGAAAAATAAGATTCACTTTCCATCGCCACATCAAGAACCCAACTTTAAAGAAAGGGGAGGTCTGAGCTTGAATATCTCCCCTCTCTTGTAAGAGGATTATTGATCCGCTATAATTTTCTTTACTATCAAATAAAGAATTTACACCTCGATCTTCAATTTTTCTTACCAAACAAGGGGAGCTTCACATCTCTGTTTATACATTGTATATTATGCGTTATATGATTAGGGTTTAGTCATCTCTTTTTGATGTAATGCATGTATGCGGGGGGAGTTAACTTTACGTCTCTCCTCTTCATGAATATATATCGCATATATATCTTTATTGTTTGATTTGTTTTCGCCCCATTGTTGATGATTTGACAAAAAGGGGGAGAGAAATTTTGGAGTTTTATATATGCATGTTTATGCATGTTTTATTTCATTCCTTATTTTATACAAAAAGGGAGATAAGAATTTTGAGAGTTTTATATATGCATGTTTATTTTCTTATTTAATGCATATATGTATTGTTTGGTTTATGCATTCATTGAATATCTTTATTGTTTATTACTATGCATGAGTTAAGGGGGAGCTTCTATGAAACTTAACTTTAATCCATGCATATATAACTCCATGAGTTTTGTCATCATTAAAAACGGGGAGATTGTTGGCCCAGAGGCCCATCACTCTAGTTTTGATGATGATTAACTCATGTAGTTATAGTTTACTAATAATCTTGTATTTAAATAGTTTCAGTGATTGACCAAGATATTAGCAGGTGTTTAGCTTCAACAAAGGTGTTTTGGAGCTTTCACATGAAGATTCAAGAGCTCACGCATCAAGATCGCATCTAGCACTCGGTTGGAGTCAAGCTCGTTGGATCGCGTTTGGATCGAGTCGGCTGGGAAATAAGAAGACTTCGATTTGTGTTTAGTTTAGTTGTTTAGATCTTGTGTAAAGGTAGATAGTATTGATATGTTCAAGATCACATACACACACAAGTTTAAAGTTTATTGGTTTTGATTTTCGGTTTAACCGGATTTTGGATTTCATATCAAAAACATAGATATATATCTTATATGTATATTGGATTTTATCCATATACAATATGCTTCAAATTTGTTTCAATATCATGTTTTTGTATTTACATGAGTTTTGGAGAAAATCGGATTTCCATTTCAAAGTTTGGTTTTTGAAAATACCGATTTTGTGTTCAAGCCAAATTTCAATATCACAAAAATGGTTCAAATAGTTTGTAATATATGTTGATTTTTAGTCACACATGTTTGGTATTCAAAGATCTTATAAGAACTTATTTTTGTGGAGTTTATGTGATTTTATGGGATTTAATTGAAGTTAAAAAGATCAAGTTTTTAATCCCCAAAAATATGTGACCTGGCCTTCTGCCGGTCGACCAGACAGTCGACCGCGACAGAAGTAGGTCGACCGGTCCGGTCGACCGATGTGCACAAACGTGCACAGGCCATTTGGCTAGAGGGGTGGTCGACCGACCCGGTCGACCGCTAGAGACTCTGCTCTCTGGATCTGGCCCCGGTCGACCAGGCGGTCGACCGGCAGAGGGCTCTGCTCTCTGTATCATGGCCTCGGTTGACCGGTCGGTCGACCGATAGTACAACGGTCAGAAATCCGACCGTTGGCCGGTCGACCGGGCGGTCCACCGACAGCAGAATTTTTCTGCTGTCTTGGCCCAACGGCTTGTTTTTAGAATAGGCTATATATACCCATCCCTTTAGGCTGTTTTGGATATGAATTTCAAGAGCAAAAATTCTCATCTTCTTAAGTGTTTTAGCAATAAGTTTTAAAAGAGTTTTGAGTTAAAAAAGATTTATCTTTATTTATTTTCAAGGGTTGGAAAAATTAAAGAAAAATAGAGTATTTGGGATATTGATTTTGATCTTCATTTCTATCTTATTCTACTTGTTTTCCCAAGTATTTTTCTTTGTGATTTGATTTCCAAACACCTTGTTTTTCTCACACTTGAGCTATCATCTATCCTAACTATTAGGATCTTATTTTAGTGAGAAAATTAGTTTGTGGTTTGTTGAGACCACCAAGTGTTGTAATCCTCTTTACTTTGTGTTTGTGATATCCCTCTTGTGTAGAGGTGATTGTGGAGGAGAGTTTGAGTTTGTTGGTATCCCTTTAAGTGTAGAAGTGATTGAGGTTGGAGTTTTGGCTTTGTGCCTATCCCTCTAGTGAGAGGTGATTGTGTTGGCTTTGTGCCTATCCCTCTATTGAGAGGTTAATCTTGTGTGCTTTGTGCCTTACCTCTTGTGTAGACATTGTTGTTGTTTGAGCGAGGAGTTGTACTCCAAAGTTGTATTACCCAAATCCTCAGTGGAGGTTCCCTGTGTGGGAAGTCCTGTGTGGACGGTATAGTGGAAATCCTTCTGTGTGAAGGCGGGGACGTAGAGCAATGGCTCAAACTTCGAAATATATCTCTGTGTTTGCGATTGATCCACTATCTCTGAACTCTCTCTCTCTCTCTCTTTTATACCTTACATTATTTCATATTGTTCATTCATACATATATATGCTTGGTATTGTTTGTGTGTGCCCATACTTGTGTTGAACCAAGAGAGCTTCAAATAGCACCTCAACTCTTATTTAGAGGAATTTAGAGGAGTTAGTTCAAAGCCCTTCACCGGGAATTCGGCTACACTCTTTGGTTACACTAAGTGTGTTGCAATTTGTTTTTAATTTCACATCATTTGTCATTAGATTAGCCATACACCTATTCACCCCCCTCTAGGTGTACTTTCATATTATACTTGTCACTTTGATTCATGAAGAAGTGAGATTCTTTTATGAGTCAATAGCTTTAGTGAGTTGAGTGATAATGTAATGTGTACGACGGATTTTATTCATTGACGAATTCACGTCCCGGTATGAGGGAATGATGATGTCCTTTTGAGAATCTATAAGTTTTGTGCATGTAAAACCCTGCAGGTGGATTTAGTTATCCGGTAAGATAAATAAGTTTAGTAGTAGGTGTCAAGGACTATATGTCGATTAAATAAAATTGTCAGTAATTTAATTTAATCGATGTACATCGAAAATCTTAACGTAGAGAGATTTTAAATATATAATTACAAGAATCCTGAAAGTAATTTTAAGATAAGAATAGAAGTGCAATTACAATTTTTTAGTGGACTGAATTAAAATTTATGAAATTAAGGATTCTATTTCAGGTTGAATTAGGGTTTCCTAATTTCATTAAAAATCTGCTCCTTATTTGATTTCTAGTTGTCCCTATCGTAGCCTATATAAAGCCTCGTATAGCTCTTGGCAGAAGGACGATCATACAGAAGAAACAAAAGGAGAAAACTCTAGTTTTTAAAAGGCGACAGAAAAAAGCTGAAGGAGAGATTGAATGTTCAGAGCCTACCCTTTCCTTTATCTGATTTAGTGTTTTGGGAATACGATAAAAAAATCGTGAGGTGTTCGAGATGACTTTTCAATTCGTAGAAGAAGATTGTTAACGAGATCAATTCAACAAGTTCTCAAAAATATGATCTCAATCTTTGTTAAAATTATAATATCGTATGTGCATAAATTTTTATTGTTTAACCTGTATTCGCTCAAGACGGTGTCAAAAATCGCACTTTCAGTTAGCATCACGGTCTTGATCAAACGATATCCCTTCGATGCTCAGATTTACTCTCAATTCAAAGAGAGAATGAACCCACTCCATGAAAAAAACAGAAAATTTTGGATCTTGTGTTGCTAGAATCATCATCATTTGTTAGTTTGTGTTCATGGAGCACACTTGATCATCTTGCAAGCAATGCATGTGGGGGCGTCGAGTTCAATGTGTTCATTATCAAAATGGGTTTACTAGTGGATCCAAGTCTTCAATGACTTTTACTTTTTGAGAAGATATGTTGCAGTCAGAAGAATTCTATGCTTTGAGCAAAAAAAAATGAGGAGAGAAGAAAACGAAGCGTGCGACAAACAAGAAGAAATTGTTGGAATCTATGTGAACTAATAGTCTCACATTAGCTAAAATAAAGGAGAATTTGAACAACTTCACCTAAAAGCTAGTCTTTTAAGATAGTGCATCAAGTCTTTACAAATGTTATCAGAGTCATGTCCTGAAATTAGTCGTGTTTGTGAGTACTGTTCGATCCCTCCAGGGCGCAAAAAGGCGCATTGGATCTCTGTGAAGCTAGTTGGCTCTCGAGAATTTGGCAGCAGTGCTCTTGTTCCACGTAAGACGTGTCGATCCCAATGCGGTGAAAGAGGAGTAACTAGCTGCAGTCTTCACGTGATGAGCTTACAGAGAAACTCTTTGTTCGAGGGGAGATTGTTGGAATTTGTGTGAACAAATAGTCCATATCGACTAGACATGGGGATGGTCTTGGGTATGATGCCCCCACCTATAAGGCTAATCTTTTGGGATGATGCTCCAAGTCTTTACAGAAACTCTCGATCACCTTTTCCGCCGGTGCCTGTTTGCAGTCCATATATATGGAACCAGTTGATGCCTTTTATCAACCTGAACATCCCGTAATTACCACCGACCGCAAACCTTCTTTGGACCAGTTGGAGATGCACACCTATTTCTAAATGGGACATGGTTCAATGAGATCTATCGGCGACTGCTATCTTTGGGAGATTTGGAGGGAACACAACAATGGTCTCTTTAATAATTCAACAAGATCATCAGATCAAAATTTTCACGTTTGTATTACTTTCATTTCTTATTGGCTTAGTATCCTCTCAGGTAGAGCAAGGGACATGGCATGGATGACAGTGGACAAAACAGTGACGGACGAGGCCTTTGACACTCACTCGAAGGACACTCAGGGCAGGGGGTATGACACAGAGTAAGGATATTTGACTGAAAGTTGCACGGAGCCCTCACTTTTGATTCTCATACTAGGTCTCACTTTTGCCACAGAGTGTGTCAGTATCTTGTATCAGGGTATATCCACTTTTTCATTCATGTATTTTCATGTTTTAGTTTCTTTTATGTATTTTTCTTTCCTTCCTCTGGCACTTGCCTGTGTACTGAAGCTTTTTAGCTACAGAAGATCTGATATATTTTGATGTAATATAAGAATTGTTTTATTAAAAGCTTATTAACGAAACACGAAGAACTTTAAAAGGCTCACCGTTTACTCTTAAAATATATATATATATATATATCTTCGACAAACAGGAAACAATGAGGCTGCAAAGTTTCTAGAAGGACACTTGGAATCTTTAGAAATGGACCAGAGGCGGAACCAGGAAAAATTTTGGGGTGGGCTGCAACTTGTGCTTATGAATTATATGAATTTGTCAAAAGAGTAAAACAATATTCTCTACTAAATCAGGAGTAGAAGTAGAAATAAATTTGTCAAAAGAAAATCAAAAATAAAAAGAAATTTAAGACAATATATGGGGGGGAAAATTGAAGGCAATATATGAAAAACTGGGCCGGGCTGTAGCCCGGCCCAACCAACCTATGGGTCAGCCACTGAAAGGGACGGAAATTGATTTTTTATGTGATGATATTCAGATGTGTTTCATTTCTTTATTGTACAACAAAAATAATTAAGTCATTTGTCTCAAGCATTTTTTTTATTGTAGAAAGGTATAATTTTGATGTGTATTAAGCGTAAACTCATGCATTTTCCCTTTGCGTCGGCTTTACTCTAAGTCAGTCGGGAAATTGCTGGGTAAAAGCTCTCGAAGGGTCAACCAGTTTACTATTACTTGTTTACAAAATTATTAATTTTTCTTTTATATATATATATATATATATATATATATATATATATATATATATATATATATATATATATATATATATATATATATGTAATGTACTTCAGTTTAGCAAAAAAAATTCATAGACTACTTACTTTATATAATTATGTATGAAATCTTTTTTTGTTTTGTAACTAGATTTTCTCATTTTTTTTTGCTAATTGATTCCATTGTCAACGAGCTTCACCGGAGACCACTGTGAAGCAAATACGGGCAGGCCGGGGCCGGGTTGGGAGAAAAATAATATCCGCTGCATGCGGCCTCAAAGTACTGACCTGTGGGGAGTGTTGCTCAACAACTCTAGGCCCGCACCACTCGGCCATTTGCGGGGGACAGTTATATTTTTCTCATTGCTAGATGATTCAATTATGCACAAACTATATTTTATTTAGGTAATTATATATAGATTTTTTGCATTTGCGTTTTCTTCATTGCTCGTTTCTATTTCTTGTAATTGTGATGGAGCCCTGTTAGGATTTGCCTTGTTTTACATGAGGAGATGATGGTTCAAGAAAATCCAATTGAGTTCATGAATACGATGACCTGAAGCAGAAGAAGCAAATCAAAGTGAAACAATTTTCTTTTCAAGCGATTGCGAGTTTTTTTATTCTGATAGGATATGCATTGGATTAAATTCCTATTCAATGAATATTTGTTTTTAAAAAATTAAAGGGTCTAGAATCTTTTTAGATCAAGGAGAACAAGTCCTAAAAGGATTGATCAAGATTCTTTAAACGCCCAAAGGCCAAGATCATCTCAGAGTCCAAATAAGAGTTGTATTATAAAATCTTATAAATAAAGGTAGTAATCAAAAATTGTAATAGCCTTAATAAAGCTGATCTCAAAGAAAAAAAGGTGAAGAATACCAAGGAGATCAGAAGGAAGCCAAGTAAAGAGAGGAGTAAAGTGAAGGTGCATAGAGATAAGGAAATACTCTTGTAATTTAAGTCTAAATTGAATAGGAAGGTGAATACTCTTATTACATCAAGGGGAAGGTTAGATCTCTTTGTACCAAGTTATTAATAAAACACTATCAAGTTCTCTCCCCGTGGACGTAGGCCAAGTTTGGCCCAAACAACGTTAAATCCTTGGTTCTTTCTTTATTATTATTTTATCTAAGTATTGCTAGTTTACTTTACATCAAGCTTTTCTTTTACAAGTATTGTTCATATTGTCAAGTTTCGTTAACGTCAATCCTGAGAGTCACAACAATTAGTATCAGAGCATATCAATTTCGCAACAATTGGTATCAGATCTAAAAGTTAACGAAGGGCAATATGTCGAAGATAGAAAGTTTTACGATAAAATTCGAGATCGAGAAGTTCAATGGAAAAGGAAACTTGGCTTATGACAAATGAGGGTGAAGGCACTGTTGGTGCAACAAGATCTTCATAAGACCTTGCAGGGTAAGTCAGCAAAACCTGCAGGTACGTCAAATAAGAATTGGGAGGAGATGGATCTAAAGGCAGCAAGCACGATCTAACTATATCTCGCAGACGAGGTTATGTACAACGTGATGGATGAAGAAATGGCTACGGGATTGTGGTCAAAGTTAGAAACATTGTATATGACAAAAAGCCTCTCCAATAAGTTGTATCTCAAGAAACAGCTATATGGGCTACACATGAAGGAAGGGACAACTATGTTGGAG
The DNA here is from genome assembly GCA_038442645.1 of Agave tequilana. NCBI lineage: Eukaryota > Viridiplantae > Streptophyta > Magnoliopsida > Asparagales > Asparagaceae > Agave > Agave tequilana. The sequence goes on from JAVJIF010023326.1 coordinate 15,050, forward strand.
CATCTAAACTTCTTCAATAAGATCATTAGCATGCTTCTAGTTGTTGATATCAGGATTGACAAGGAGGACAACGCGTTGATACATCTCAGTTCTCTTCCGGAATCATATGATTATATCGTCACCACCATGCTCGACGGTAAGAAAACTCTTATCTTGGAGGAGGTCACGTCAACTCTCTTATCTAATGAGATTAGAAAAAAGCCAAATCAAGAGGAATAGACAGGATCGAGTTTGGTGGTCACGAGAAGGAAAGAAAGAGGAGAAGGAAGAAAAGGTCCAAGCTCATCAAAAGTGTGTCACTTTTGTCACAGAGAAGGTCATTAGAAGAATGGCTGTAAGCATTGACAAGAGTGGCTAAAGAAGAAGGGGTAAGCAACGGAGGCAGACATAGCAAGCGGTGTAGAGAACACTAAAATATTAATGGCTTCTTATAAAGACAACACTTCTCAAGGTAAAGATTGGATATTTGATTCAGGTAGTACGGTTCATGTATATTCCCAGAAAGAGCTATTCAATAACTCCTTAGTTACATAGGAGGAAGGGATTGTCAAGATGGTGGATGGCTCAGCTTGCGAGGTCATGGCATTGGGACAGTCAAGGTTGTTGGCCCAAAGGCCTTCCACTCTAGTTTTAATGATGATTAACTCATGTAGTTATGTTTACTAATAATCTTGTGATTTTAAGTTTCAGATCCTTTAGCAAAATATTAGTTGGTGATTAGCTTCAACAAAGGAGTTTAGAAGCTTTTCATGGTGATTTCAGGGCTCAAGCTTCAAGATCACACATTGCCTAGCCCATGGATGGAGTTTGGATCGGGTCTACTTGAAGATGGAGATCGTCAAGAAGACTTAGGTATCCATAGTTTAGATAGTGTGTTTAGATCCATTTGTAAAGCTTAGTATAGTTGATATGCTCAAGTGCACTAACACACACGTTTTATGTTTGGTTTTTGGTTTTCATGAATAGTTGATCAAAACAAGTTTAATTGATATATGTATAGTTGTTTCATTCTATACATGCATGCTTAACTTTTAAACAAACTTATTTGACATTCCTATTCATGTATTGAAAAATCCAAGTTTGATAAAAATACATGTTTTGGTTTTTGGTAAAAATGATAAAACACAAAAATAGTTCATATTGATTGATATTTGAGCTAAACTTTTTATCACATGTTTATATATCAATGCAAAATGATAAAACAATTTTTGGGTATTTTTACAAGACTTAAAAGATTTTCTAAAATATTTTTAACATGTGTTTCTGTCCCAAAACAGTGGCTGACAGGCCAGGTCGGTCGACCGCACGGGTCGACCGCACAAGAGGCCGGTCGACCCTTGGGGTCGACCGACATGCACAAGCTTGTGCACGTTTGGCAGCCACAGGGACGGTCGGCCGGGTGGTCGACCGGATCTGAGAGCAGATCTCTCTGTTTGTTTGGGTCGACCAGGCGGTCGATCGGGTTTGCCCAACGGTCACATTTTTTACCGTTGGCGGTCGACCGGGCGGCCGACCGCCAAGCCTGTCAGGCTGCCACATCAGCCTAACGGCTAGTTTTCTGATGGGCCTATATAAACCCATTTGTTTGGGATTTTGGCCAAGGTTTTTAACAAGAAAAATTTACAGTTTCTTCTGAGTTTAAAACAAGTTTTCAAAAGTGTTTAGAGCTTCAAAAGATCAATCTTTATTGTTTTAGAGTTTTTGAAAAAATCAAAGAAAATAGAAAATTGGGAGATTTGTTTTGTTCTTCACTTATATCATTTACAAAGAGTTTTCCCAAGTGTTTTTCTTTGAATTTCTGTTTTCTAAACTCTAGTTTTTTTCCACACTTGAGCTATCACCTATCCTATTCTATTAGGATCATTTGTTTTGTGAAAAAAGATTAGTGTTTGAGGTTAAGCCTCCAAGATTGTAAACCCTCCTTTATTTGTGTATCCCTCTTTGGTAGAGGTTGATTGGAGTGGTATTGGTTTGGATCCCTCTTCGGTAGAGGTGATTGTGTTTGCTGTATTGGCTACGGGCCTTATCCCTCTTCGGTAGAGGTGGATTGTGGTTGTATTGCCTCTGTGGCATTATAAGGTTGAGAGAGGAGTTCGGTACTCTTATAGTGGATTAGAAATCCTTCTCGGTGAAGGTGGGGACGTAGAGCTAGGGGCTCGAACCTCAGAACATATCATTGTGTTTGCGTTTGATCCAATATCTCTAAACTCTCTCTTTACTTTTATGCATAGCATAATTCATATTGCCATATCATTCATACTTGTGTTGTGCCTTGCATTATTTCATATTGCTTATTCTTATATGCTTGGCTTGCTTGTGTGTGTGCCTCACTTGTACTTAACCACAAGAGCTTCATATAGCACCTCAACCCATATCTAGGGGAATCAAGAGGAGTTAGTCCAGAGCCCTTCACGGGGAATTCGGCTACACTTGTTGGTTGTATTAAGTGTGTTGCAAGAATTGTTTTAAGCTTCCGCATTTAGCGCACTTAGTTCCTAGATTAGCACATACACCTATTCACCCCCCCTCTAGGTGTGCTTTCAATTAGTATCAGAGCTAGTGCTCCTGATACTTAGACTTAACATCCTAGGAGTGAGATCCATTTTCTTGCTAATCTATTGTTTGCATTTGCTTGTTTGCACACTCATATAGTTTGCCATGGACTTCATGACCCCACCTAGCTTTAACCCTTCCAACATTGTTGTTTGGAAGTATAGGATGTCCATGTACCTAAAGACCCTAGGTTTGCATGTTTTCCTTGCCGCTACCAAGAGATGTTATCTTGGTGACGTAAGCATATAGGGGCCAATGCACAAGCCCTTGAGGCCATTAGAAGCACATTGCCTAAAGATTATCTTATGCGTGTTTCTAACTTTGATTCCGCCTTTGCAGTGTGAAATTTGTTAACAACCACCACCACCTCCAAGCTTCAATTGCCTATCCAACAAGAAGAGGAATCTAGTGGAGACTCCGAGTCACAATGTCACTTGGTCCAAGGGAATGACTCCCTTGAGGTAAACTCGGTAACCCACTTAGATGATGATGATGATGCTAGTTCTTCAAATGATTATGTTGATCCTCATGCTTTAAATGAAGAATTATCTATAGTTTGTGAAAAATTAATTGAAAAATATAATTTGTTGAAAAAGAAGACATTTGCTTTAAATAAAGAAAATGAAAAATTGTCTTCTAAACTTGATTGTGTTTTGCAAGAGAAAGTGGAGATCTATAATGAAAGGGATTCATTAAAATCTCAACTTGAACTTGCATTAAAAGAAAATAAATTTTTAAAATCTAAAAATGATGGTGAATCAATTTTGAAGAAAAATGAAAATTTGTTCTCTAAAGTTGATTTTGTTTTAAAAGAGAATGTTGCTTTGAAAAACAAAATTATTTCTATTTCAAATGATTTAGATGTTTGTTTAAAGAAAAAATATTGTTTTGCAAAATAAAATTGATGCACATGTTTGCCATGCTAGGGTAGTATCACACACTTCACCTATTGCATGCCACACTTCTTCTTTAATTGATAATGATATATCCATGCTTAAGAAGAAGGTTGATTGTTTGGGCTCCGCTATGAGCCAATGTGCCATGAACCACACACGCTTGGAATCCTTGGTTTGAAAGAAATAAGTTCCATCTTTTCATGCACACCCTCCACGGCATACACATGCTCCTCACGGACACCATCACACCATGTATGCTCATGTGTACACATGTACACATTGTGGACGTAAGGGCCACCTTACTAAATTTTGTTTTGATCGTATACATACTTCAAATTTAGCAAAGAATTTTGTTTGGGTTAGAGAAGGGACTAACCCCCATGGACCCAATAAGATGTGGGTACCAAAGACCCCCCCTCGTGTTTTTGATGTAGGTGTGGGCTCTCACATGACGTGAGAGTAGCGGTACCTTAGAGTGGATGCGTTCCGTACTTAAAGGAAATCAATTGGATGCATCACTTTCAAGGGATGTTTGGTGGAGAGGACCACCATGTTTTGGAGACAAGGAGAGTTGCCTTCTAGGTTTTGGTAACGATTCCTAACTCCTATTTATTGTTTACATGCTTTCATAATTATAGTTTATAGCATGTTTCATTATTTAGTGATTAGTAAGAAAATGCTTTGTTAATTAGATTCTTGACATACATGTATAGTATTTGAGATACACATGCTTATATGAACCCATACTTAGTGTTCTCACTCTTGTTTAAGCTATAATGTACATCATGAATCTAATACATGTGAATTTACATAGTAATCATGTTTTAGTTTTATCATGATGATTTTTATATTTGTTTTTGATGCTTCATGTTTTGAATATATGTTTAGATGTTAGTTTTCATTAAGACTAGGATTTATACTTGTGCATATAATGGGCCACAAATAAATCCATATATGTTTGGCTTGATTGCTTATTTGAACCCATTAGATGTGCTAGTATAGTCTAGTTTTGATGATTCATACATTTTAAACTTGTATTCCCATTTTGGATTTGTTTTGTAGATCATGTGTTTCACTTCATGTATATGTTTGTATTTTGCCAAACTTTAAGATATACATGTATACCCCTTGAGTCATTTGCCTTTCATGCAAATCTATATATGCACTCATTTGTGTTTAGGGATATGTATGTATACTTCATGTTTGACAAATCATACATATACCTTGAAATGAAATTTGTTTTAAATGAAAATTTAGTTATTCATGTTTCATGTGTTTTATATTTAACTTCATGTACATGTCTACCTTGTCCAAACTATTCATATACATATACATCTTTTTGAGCCACGTGCCTTCATGCATATATTTTGTGGACTCATCATGTTTGGATATGTATGTATACCTTAATTTGTATAAGACATACATATGCCTTGAAGATTAAATAATTTTGATGTTTTTTATTGTTTCAAGGAATTTTGAGCTTAATTGGAAATCTCATAATGCCATGTCACACATTACTTGTACACTCACCATTTTTTTTTGAAAAAATTTCTCATGAGTATGTTTTCATGAGCATGTATGGACTTTATTGAATATTGAGTGTTTCTAAGTGCTATGTGATTTACATGTGTTTTATGAAAATTATTTTAGTTTATTCCTTGCTTGAAGGATTTCGTACTAGTTAACAAAAATTTCCATTTTAACTAGTTCGTATTCTTCATTTTGATATGAGTTATACCATGCTTTTATTGTTATGTCAATTGGTATCATTGAACTTTTTCAATTGGTATCATTTTGATCTTTTTGTATACTCATATGTTTATTGTGTATGCATATTTTCAATTGGTATCATCTATTGGTGATTGGTACTCATTCTATTTCATACACATATGCTTGTTTTATTTGTGCTATTATATTTCTATATCTTGAGCACAAATCTTGTTTATGCTATAGCTTGAGCTTCAACTTTTATTTCAATTGATTTAGTTTTCAATTGGTATCTTATTTCAAGCCTACGCATAGTTTTTGTTGGTATTTCATAAAGGGGAGAAAATTCGATTTTCATATTTCAATTGGTATTTAGTATTCCACTCCCACACTTTATGGTTGAAAATTTGATGTTTATTTTAAGCATATGATATCGCAATCAAAATTGTTTATATGGCTTAAAAAGAAAAATACTATCTTTTGATATCAAGATGTTCATTTGAATATGTTTAAAATGAACAATTATTTCAATTTGATATCAAGATGTTGTTTGAAAATTTTAAAAAAAAAATTGGTATCTTAAAATTTTGTTTTTAAAGAAAATAAATGCAAAAGTTTTAATTTGTATTGACTATATGCAAAGAGAGCTTAACATCTCTTCTACATATAGATTCATGTTGAGTGTATCTTGTATTGAGGAGCTTGACATCTCTTCTTTATGTGATACACGTGTGTAGGGGGAGCTTCACATCTCCTCTTATGCATTACATAATATGTGTTATGTGAATTTGGGCTTGTCATCCCTTCTTCATGTAATGCATATGTGTAGGGAAGTTAACTTAGCGTCTTCCTCTTCGTGAATGTATATAGCATATAATATTTATTGATCTTTGTTTATTTTCAATTGGTATCAAGATGCTTCATTGACATATTTTCAATTGATATCCTAATTGATTGTCACCCCTTATTGACCTTGTTTTTGTTTTTAGACAAAAAGGGAGAGAACATTGTTTTATTGTTTTGATTGACAAAAGGGGGAGAAGATTTTTTACCCCTCATTCAATTTATGGTTTTGATTGTTTACCCCTTTGTTGATGATTGACAAAAGGGGGAGAAAGATTTTGAGTTTGATATATGCATATTCATGTTTTTGCATATATTGAGTTTAATATAGTTTAATGTTAATTAGTATCTAGAGCATGTTTTGTTTTTTGAACATTTCATTGGTATCTAGAGCTTCTTTATTGTTTATGCATATCTATGCATTCATGTTTAAGAGCCTTCATTGCATATTCTTTATGTTTATTTGTTTATGCATGAGTTAAGGGGGAGCTTCCTTGAAGCTTTACTTTAATCCATGCATATATAACTTCATGAGTTTTGTCATCATCAAAAAGGGGGAGATTGTTGGCCCAAAGGCCTTCCACTCTAGTTTTGATGATGATTAACTCATGCAGTTATGTTTACTAATAATCTTGTGATTTTAAGTTTCAGATCCTTTAGCAAGATATTAGTTGGTGATTAGCTTCAACAAAGGACTTTAGAAGCTTTTCATGGTGATTCCAGGGCTCAAGCTTCAAGATCACACATTGCCTAGCCCATGGATGGAGTTTTGGATCGGGTCTACTTGAAGATGGAGATCGTCAAGAAGACTTAGGTATCCATAGTTTAGATAGTGTGTTTAGATCCATTTGTAAAGCTTAGTATAGTTGATATGCTCAAGTGCACTAACACACACGTTTTATGTTTGGTTTTTGGTTTTCATGAATAGTTGATCAAAACAAGTTTAATTGATATATGTATAGTTGTTTCATTCTACACATGCATGCTTAACTTTTAAACAAACTTATTTTGACTTTCCTATTCATGTATTAAAAAATTCAAGTTTGATAAAAATACATATTTGGTTTTTGGTAAAAATGATAAAACACAAAAATAGTTCATATTGATTGATATTTGAGCTAAACTTTTTATCACATGTTTATATATCAATGCAAAATAATAAAACTATTTTTGGGTATTTTTACAAGACTTAAAAGATTTTCTAAAATATTTTTAACATGTGTTTCTGTCCCAGAACAGTGGCTGACAGGCCAGGTCGGTCGACCGCACGGGTCGACCGCACCAGAGGCCGGTCGAACCTTGGGGTCGACCGACGTGCATAGGCTTGTGCACGTTTGGCAGCCACAGGGACGGTCGGCCGGGCGGTCGACCGGATCTGAGAGCAGAGCTCTCTGTTTGTATGGGTCGACCGGGCGGTCGACCGGGTTTGCCCAACGGTCACATTTTTGACCATTGGCGGTCAACCGGGCGGCCGACCGCCAAGCCTGTCAGGCTGCCACATCAGCCTAACGGCTAGTTTTCTGATGGGCCTATATAAACCCCATTTGTTTGGGATTTTGGCCAAGGTTTTTAACAAGAAAAATTTACAGTTTCTTCTGAGTTTAAAACAAGTTTTCAAAAGTGTTCAGTGAAAGGTCACCTAGAGGGGGGTGAATAGGTGATTATGCTAATCTAATGAACTTAATGCGGAATTTAAAAACTTAATGCAATACACTCAAGTGCAATCAACAAGTGATGCACACACAACCAAGCCAAGCAATAATGAATGCACAATATGAATAGTTGCAAGGCACAAAGTAAAGAGAGAGATAGAGAGAGAGTCAATGGATCAAGCGCAAACAACAAGATATGTTTCGAGGTTCGAGCACCCAGCTCTACATCCCCGCCTTCGACACACGAAGGAATTATAATCCACTAGCTAGTCCACAAAGAACTCTCACAAGGAGTACCCAACTCCTCTCTTTACAACCACAACCTCCTCTTGAGGCAAGCTCTAATCCAACAAAACAATCACCTCATAACCCGAGGGATTAGCACAAAGCAAACACAAGGATCACCTCACAACTTGAGGGATACAACCCAAGGCACAAAGCCAAACAAAGATTGGGTTTTTAACTTGGTGGTCTAAACAATAACCACAAACAATTTCTTTCTCCCACACAAAGATCCTATAGAATAAGAAAGTAGATGTTGCTCAAGTATGGAGAAAACCAATGGAATGGAAATCAAAATCACAAAGAAAATCCTTGGGAAAAACTGAAACCAAGATATAGAAGATGAATCAAAACTCTTTTTCCCAAAAACCCTTTTTTTGAATTTTCAAACCCTAGCAAAAACACCAAATAGATTGTTCAATTTGAATCCAAAAAAACTTCTTTTGATTGCTGTGAAAACACCAGAGAGTAGGGAAAAATTCGCACTTAAAATCTTTTAAAAAAAACTCTTTCCAATGGGGTATTTATAGGCAAATCTAGAAACTAGCCGTTGGCAGCAGATTTTGTCAAAATAGCCCTGCCGGTCGACCGCACGGTCGACCGTCCAACGGTCATATTCTGACCGTTGACAGCTACCGGTCGACCGCCCGGTCGACCCAATCAAACAGAGAGCAAACTGCTCTCAGTCGGTCGACCGCACGGTCGACGGCTATAAGTGTAGCCAGCGTGCACGTATCCGTGCACGTCGGTCGACCCTGACGGTCGACCGGCTACATGGTGCGGTCGACCGTTAGGGTCGACCGACCTAGCCTGGCAGACACTGTACAGGTCAGAAAAACAGAGGAAATAAATATCCAATAAATTCTTGTAAACTATTAAAAATTTCAAAAATAGTTTTGACAATTTGCATTGATATATGAACATATGATAAAAGTTTTGACTCAAATATCAAGCAATTAAAACTATTTTTGTATCTTACAATATTTTTCAAAAACTAGAAACTGTATTTTCTAAAACTAGGATTCTTGAATAGAAAATACACTTTGTCCAAAACTCATTCAAATACAAAAACATGATATTTAAACTCTTTGAAGCATGATGCATATGGATAGAAATCCAATATACATGAAACATATACATATCATAGTTTTTGTCTTTAATTCCAAATATATGTTTTGATTAGAAATACCAAAACATAAAACACATGAAATAGAATATCAAACTAAGTTTCTTTAAATAGTTGAAGCACACATGTATATAGAACAAATCATTAAACCATGTAAACTTGTTTGATCTATCTATTCATGCAAAGCAAGATCGTTAAACCTAAAACTGAAAAACCGAAAACCAATATTCAAAACATGAAACGTGTGTGTTGTGAACTTGAGCATATCATACTATTCTAATCTTTACAATTTGGATCTAAACACAAAACTAACTATGGTACCGATGTCTTCTTGTAGAGCGCAATCTTCAAGCCGACTCATCCAAAACTCCTTGATCCACCGAGCAAGTGCTTTATATGATCTTTGACGCTCGGGCTCTTGAATCAACATGTGAAAGCTTCCAAATCATCTTGTTGAAGCTAATCACCTACTAATAACTTGATTAATGATCTGAAACTAAAATCACAAGATTATTAGTACACATAACTACATGAGTTAATCATCATCAAAACTAGGGTGAAAGGCCTTTGGGTTCAACAATCTCCCCCTTTTTGATGATGACAAAACTCATGGAGTTATATATGCATGGATTAAAGTTAAGCTTCAAAGAAGCTCCCCCTTAACTCATGCATAAACAAATAAACAATAAATAATATACAATAAAGGCTCTTAAACATGAATGCATATAAATGCATAAACAATAAAGGGTTCTAGATACCAATGAAATGTTTAAAACAAAACATGCTCTAGATACCAATTACAAAACATCCAATTACAAAACATGCTCTAGATATCAATTAAAATTAAACTAAATTAAACTTAATATATGCAAAAACATAACATGCATATAAACTCAAATTCTTCTCCCCCTTTTTGTCAATCATCAACAAAGGGGTACAAACCAAAACAAAACAAAATCTTCTCTCTTTTTAATACAAAGAATTAATCTTCAATAAGGGGTAAAAGCAAAACCAAATCAATAAATTTTTCTCCCCCTTTTTGTTTGAAACAACGAATCAATAAAAATCATATTTTCCCCCTTTTTGTCTAAAACAAAAACAAAGTCAATAAGAGGTGACAATCAATTAGGATATCAATAGAAAATTGTTGGCCAAAGGCCATTTAGCCCTATATCTTGTTGGATATTTTGATGATAACAAACCATATTTAGTTATGTATTTAACAATTTTGTTAAAAGTATTTCAGGTTAAACAGGTTGATTTGACGGCTCCGATATCAAGACTCACAAGTTTGGACGCCGCCTAAAGATGTGCATTCCCAAGCTAAGCACATTAGGAAGCTTCGGGATCAAGACATGAAGAAAAGACCAAGTCAAGATCAAGACAATGAAAAAGTCCAAGATTTGTAATTTTGCTTTTCTTTTAGAATCTTTGTCAAAACCTAGATGTTAGAAGTAGAATTATGGGATTGTCACTCACACACACACTTTAGTTTGATTCATGGCTTCAAAAATAATTTCTATTTCCAACTTAGTTTTAGAGATAACATGTTTTGGAAATTTGTTTTAGAAACTTTAAGTTTTGAAAAAACTGACCTTTGGAAAAACAAGTTTTTATCAAAGAGATTTTTATCAAAATGTTTTAACATGTTAGGGTAGTGACATATGGTCATACTCCTATTTTTACAAAGTCCAAAACCCCAAACCACAAGACCAAACCAAAAGACCCAAGTTCTGGCTTTCTGCAGTTCTAATTTTTCAGAACTGACAGGAGCCGGTCGACCGCCCGGGTCGACCGACGTACACGCTGTGCATGTGTGTACGCCGGCCGACCGCTCCGGTCGACCGGGGCACTTACAGTGCTCTCTGTTTGTTCGGGTCGACCGGGGCGGTCGACCATTGCCCCCCAACGGTCAGAAATTTGACCGTTGGCGGTCGACCGGCCCGGTCGACCGGCAGCTGTCAGAAAGTCTGACAGATTCCAACAGCTATATTTTTCTGACAGATTTTGTTGGGATCTCACCCCAACGAATCTCTCTTGCTGTTATACCCAGTTTTTCAACCCCTATAAATAGTGGGTCACTTCAACATGATAAGATAACTATTCCTAAACATTTTACAAGAGATTTTCATAAGAATTTCAAGTCTTCATTTAGAAAAGATTTTCAAAGCCAAAATTTCCATACACCCATTTGAAGCCTATTCCTCTACTTCTCTCTAGATTTTGCACTACACAATCCCAAATTTCTACATCTACATATTGGTTATAGGATTGTGCAAGTGAGCTATTTTGTGATCAAGTGTGATCATTTTCTTCTTGAGCGAAGTTGTAGAGGCATCGGCCTCAAGGCGAGCTAGTGTGCTCCGGGTGGTGTTGCGGCATCACAAGAGATAGGACAAGTGTGTCCTTGTATTGGCGATCCGGTAGGATCAACAATAGTGAAAATCCTTCAAGTGTGAAGGCGGGGACGTAGAGCGTGGCTCGAACCTCGGAAACATATACTTGTGTTTGCGTTTGCTCGAATTTTCTCTAAACTCAACTCCTTTATTTCTTGCACTACTTATTGTGTTTATTGCTAGTCTTTTAATTTGAGCAATTTGTTAGTAGAATTTTTAATTCCGCATTATTGTCACATTTCATATAGCCATCACCTATTCACCCCCCCTCTAGGTGATTTCAATTGGTATCAGAGCCTAACCCTACAATTTGGTTTAACCACCTTAGGGAGATCCTTGTTATTTGGCTATATTAGTTGCATTCTTCATTTATTGTGCTTTATATTATTTATCCATGGCATCACTTGACTTTTCTAGCATCAAGTCCCCACCAAAGTTTGATGGCTTGAACTTTCCCATATGGAAGGTCAAGATGAACCTCTTCCTTAAGTCCCTAGGAGTTAGGGTTGCTAGGTCCATTACAAAGAATTTATTGAACCCCTCACCGATGAAAGCACATGGTCCGAGGATACCTCCAAGGATTATGAAGCTAATGCTAGAGCACAATATGCCTTGACCCAAGCCTTAAATGAGGATGACTTATCACGCATCATAAATTGCAAATCCGCATTTGAAGTTTGGAATATTTTAATTGTGACTCATGAAGGAACGTCATAAGTCAAAAGATCTAAGATTGACTTGTTGCGTTCTCAATATGAGAATTTTTATATGTTTGATAATGAGAGCATTGATGACATGCTCACGCGTTTCACCAAGATTACTAATGCTTTATCTTCTCTAGGTGACGCAATCGATAATGACCAAAAGATTCGGAAGGTCATTCGGGCTCTTCCCAAATCTTGGGAAGTGAAGGCTACTACCCTCAAGGAGCTCAACGATCGGGAGGAGATGGACTTCTCCGATTTCATTGAAAATCTCAAAACACATGAGATGGAAATGAAGGTTCTAGAAGAAAGGGAGGCACCCAAGAAGAAAGCACTTGCCTTCAAAGCCACTCTAACCATTCTTGAAGAGGATGACTCATCGGAGGATTGCAATGAGGACTTCGCCATGCTCATCCGGAAGGTGGGCAAGATGTTCTACAAGAAGGGACGGCAAAGCAACTTCCGAAGAGGGAGACCTCAAGGAAGGTATGAAAAGAAAAGAGAATAACCCGGTCCTTGCTTCCATTGCAAGAAGATCGGACATCATATTGCGGATCGCCCCGCACTTCAAGCAACCACCTCCAAGAATGCCCCAAAGAAGAAAAAGGCTATGGTAGCAACATGGGATGACACGGAGTCGGAATCCGAGGAGGAAAACGACGCCGCACACATGTGCTTCATGGCACATGGGGAGGATGCATCAAAGGTAACAAACGAAAACTCAATAGATGATGATGAGCTAACTATGGATGAATTAGCCCAATTTTTGAAGAACTTCAACATAGGTATGAGATTTCTCAATCTCATAATAAAAAGTTAAAAAGGGAAAATGAGTCTTTAAAAGATAAAATTAATATTATTGAAAAAGAGAAAAATGATTTATCTTGTGCTTTTAAGAAAGTAAAAATTGATTTTGAAAAGTACAAACTAGCTTGTAAAGGGAAAACCCCCATTGCATCATGTAATAAAATGATTTTATGGAAATGCAAAAATGAGTTGATGTTTTAGATTCAACTCTTAAAAAGTGTGCTTTTGATCTAACTAAATTTGCATCTAGATTTCCTAAGGGAGTAACCCAAGGGAAACACACTCACCATGCACATGCACGGAAACATGCACACACACATAAACATGCATACATGTATGGTAGTGGTAGAATTTACATATGCACGCATTGTGGCCGCAAAGGCCATTTGGAAAAATTTTGTTTTGCTAAACATAATGTGAACAATAAATATGTTTGGGTTCGTCCCGGTACTAATCCAAAAGGACCCAAAAAGATATGGGTACCAAATGACCCTCCAATTTTAAATGATGCAGGTGGATCTTCTTCCTCCAAGACTTAGGGGGAGACGGTGCCCGGGTGGTGGATGCAACTAAGCTCAAAGAACACATCGCATTTGCATCGCTATCATGGAGGCACCTATTTTGGAGATTGCCCATGCTTGGTAACTTCTCCATTTAAAAGTTTTTTGTTTGGTTATTTATATACACATGTATAGGATTGATAGTTTATCTTTATGCTACATTGATACATGCTAGTGTAAACTTACATCCCTATCATGATTGTGTATATGCCATGTTTTAATATCTTATTTTTTATACCATGTCCATTGTATGTCCTCATGCCATGCCTAGACTAGCCTTTATATATATACACAATGTATTTTCAAAACTAGAAATAAAATTTTGTAAAATTTCATATTTAAGCAAATACCTTAGAGATAGCAATTGCGCACCTCAACTCATTCAAGAGGAATCAAGAGGATGAAGTTCAGAACCCGTCACCGGGTATTCGGCTTCAACATCTCTAAAACTTTGTTTTTTGTATGAAAATTAAATAAAAAATCTTGTGTGAATATTTGGTTGACATGATAATCTTAATGAAGATTTAAAAACATTGTTGTATTTTTGTATGTTATATGTATCCTATTTAATTGTTAAATATTTTCAATTAAATTTTTTCTGAGCTCTTTTCTGTTCATTGTTTTTTGGGCAACGCCGGCCGACCGGCCCTAACCCCGGTCGACCGCCAGTGCCTGAAAGAGAACAAATTTCTGCTCTCAGTTGCCGGTCGACCCGGACGGTCGACCGCTATAGATTACAGTGCTCTCGGGTTTTTCTGGTCGACCGGCCCGGTCGACCGTGCGTCGATTTTAGCCCCAAATCTGCTATTTATTTCACTCTCTCTCTCACTTCTCTCACAACCCAACCGGCGAGACTTTCTTCCCCTTTTCTCCAAAAATTCTCCAACTCAAAATCTTTCAAATTCCTCAAAACCCAAGTTGGATTCACTCTTTGTGGGATAGATCTTCAGTCTCAGGGCTTCCTCACCATCAGAATTTCAGAAATTTCAAGATCTAGGGTTAGGGTTTCTCATTTTCAGGTAAAAATCTATCTTTTGTTCAAATTTTCCTTTCTAGCCTTAAGAATCTAATTCTCTGTCAAAGATCTCTAGGTTTATTTTGTTTAGATCAAGCCATATCCATCTACCCTAAAAATCAACTAAAAATCACTCTTTTCTCCAAAAATGTCAAAGAGATCTAGGTCTGAGAAGGTAAAAAGCATAGTTCCCTCATCTTCCACCACTCTTACACCTAAAAGACCTTTTGTGAACGATCTTGCAGAAAATCGTTTCATACAACTTTCCAAAAAGTCTGTAATTTCGGGAAGATGTGTAATTCTAAAGGATTTTGAACACCTAGGCATCCCTCGTATCCTCAAAAGAAACTCTTTGCATCATTTTATGACTATTAGGGAACCTGTCTACACATCCCTAGTTCACTATTTCTATGCCAACTATGCTTTTGAGGGAGATCGTGTTAGATCACGTGTTTTAGGGAGAGATATAGACATCCCTATAGCACGATTTGCTGACTTGCTACATCTCTCCTCTGGAGGAGTGGATGTTTATACTTTTGATCTACACGACTTCGAGTATCCGGACGGTGAGTCTGCGCTCACCGCCTCCACTTTGATTCACGGGGATGACAACCCTGGTTTAGTAAGGAATGAGGAGGTCAACAAATTTACCCTCACCTCCCAAGTCCTTGCAAAATTCATTTTCTACAACATTTTACCTAAGTCTGGTGAGTATAGCAATGCTAGGGGTTCAGTTCCTCTCATAATCTATTGCCTTCTGAAAGGCATCAAGATTGATTTTCCTCACCTCATTGCTACTCACATGGCCTCTGACCATATCCGCATGTCCGGTAGGCACTTGCCTTATGGAATGCTTATTACTCATTTGCTTCAGAGATTAGGTTTTGATTTGTCCTCTGAGACTCCCTGTCAGCCCGCTATAAATTTAGATAGCGTCCTTTTGAAGAGGATGCAGGCTCAAATGCGTCGTCACGCACAAGAGCACCCTCCTGCACCTCCTGCTGATATCCCAGGGTCATCTTCGGCCCCTGGATCCTCTTCCGTCCCAGGGATTTCATCTGCATCTGTGCCATCTTTATCACCTGAGTTCCAGTCTTTCATATCTTCTGAGATTCGCTCTCAGATCCAGGAGCATCAGTCTTGGATCGAGCAGCGAGATGCAGCCTTTCGTACGGATATGGAGCAGCGTGATGCAGCCCTTCGCGCGGAGATGGACTCGCGCTTCCAGGGATTTCGCAATGACATGACTTATTTTGCGAACGCCATGAGATTCGTGGATTCGCAATTTGAGACATTATTTGCGAAATTCGATATGCTTGGTCCAGATCCCACGACTATTTCTCGTCCTCTTTCATCCTCCGGTCCACCTTTTCCTATCAGAGACCCTACTGCGGCTCCACCTCCACAGCCAGGCGTTGCTGGTATCGATCCAGAGGAGGTCGGTCATGAGGATGATGATCATGATGGTGATGAGACCATGGCAGAGGGTGACGCTGAGGAGAGTTCGTCTGAGGAAGACGACGCTGAGGAAGGTTCTTCAGAGGACGATGCTGCTGGTGGTGCTGAGTGACCTGCCCCTTTTGATGATGTCAAAAAGGGGGAGAGTTATTTGTTGAGAGAGACTTCATATTTTGTGCACTTATATTTTTGTAGTATTTTCTGTTGTTGGACATCTCTATCTCGTATTTATGTTTGTGTGGACATGTACTTGTTTATGTTGGTTATGCTTTGTGGACATGTGTTTCATTTCTATTTTATGACATGAGTATTTTATCTAGCATGGATATATGTGTTGTGGGTGTGTTGTGGATTATGTTGTGGATTATCACCCACCATTTTTTTTTTGAGATTTGTCTATGCTTGAGCATATTTTTGTATATACATGTGTTGAGGGGAGCTTCATTTGAAGTCTCTACCCAAAATATTTGTAATAACTATATATGTTTTGTCATCATCAAAAAGGGGGAGATTGTTGGCCCAAAGGCCATTTAGCCCTATATCTTGTTGGATATTTTGATGATAACAAACCATATTTAGTTATGTATTTAACAATTTTGTTTAAAAGTATTTCAGGTTAAACAGGTTGATTTGACGGCTCCGATATCAAGACTCACAAGTTTGGACGCCGCCTAAAGATGTGCATTCCCAAGCTAAGCACATTAGGAAGCTTCGGGATCAAGACATGAAGAAAAGACCAAGTCAAGATCAAGACAATGAAAAAGTCCAAGATTTGTAATTTTGCTTTTCTTTTAGAATCTTTGTCAAAACCTAGATGTTAGAAGTAGAATTATGGGATTGTCACTCACACACACAATTTAGTTTGATTCATGGCTTCAAAAACAATTTCTATTTCCAACTTAGTTTTAGAGATAACATGTTTTGGAAATTTGTTTTAGAAACTTAAGTTTTGGAAAAACCGACCTTTGGAAAAGTAAGTTTTTATCAAAGAGATTTTTATCAAAATGTTTTAACATGTTAGGGTAGTGACATATGGTCATACTCCTATTTTTACAAAGTCCAAAACCCCAAACCACAAGACCAAACCAAAAGACCCAAGTTCTGGCTTTCTGCAGTTCTGATTTTTCAGAACTGACGGAGCCGGTCGACCGCCCGGGTCGACTGACGTGTTGGCCCAAAGGCCTATCACTCTAGTTTTGATGATGATCAACTCATGTAGTTATATTTTCTAATGATCTTGTTTAATTAGTGACAGATTCTTTATCAAGATCTTAGTAGGTGCAAAGCTCAACAAAGGATTAAATGTCAAGATTTGGAGCTAGCACGGGGTGATCCAAGGAGCTTTGGATCAAGCTTGGACCAAGTCAAGAAGATGAGAAGCCTTCAAGTGAAGACTTCAAGAAGATGAAGACTTGTGTCTAGGTATAAGATTTTGTTTTTTTTAGAAAAAAATGTAAAGGATAGATAGTTGGTGGATTGCTCAAGTCTATATCACACACACACTCTTGATAGAACTCTTGAGATTTAATTGTCTTCTCATAAAAGAATTTTTAGTTAGAAAAGACTCTTTCATTTTGGTAAAAAGATTTTTCCTTATGACAAAATATATGTCTTGGTTTTTGATATTCATGTTTACATCTTTCAACCAAAACCAAGTTTAGTGCTTTATGTCAAAAACTAGATATTTCATCTTGATTGTGTAATGGATCATATCCATACACGCTATGCTTTAAAGTATATCTTGTTTTTGTATTTGATGAAACTTTGGAAAAACATGTTGTTTTAGAAAAACAGTTTTTATTATGAGCCAATATTTTCAAGTTACAAAAAATAGTCAAATCTTTAATAACATGCCTTGATTTTGTGCAAGCATGTTTCTATATCATAAAACTATTTTTGTAGAATTTCTAAGTATTTATGGGATTTTTTTAAGCCAAAAAGACCAATCTTTAATCCCAAAATTTTCAGGTTCTGGCAGTTCTGATTTTTCAGAACTGACAGTGGCCGGTCGACCGGGTCGGTCGACCGGACGTGCACAGACGTGCACGCCTGTGTGCACTGGAGAACGGTCGACCGGACCGGTCGACCGCTTCAGAGAGCTTTGCTCTCAGGAAATCTCGGTCGACCGGGCCGGTCGACCGACAGAGAGTTTACTCTCTTCTCCAGTTGCGCGGTCGACCGGGACGGTCGACCGGAGGCTGCAACGGTCGGATTTTCACCGTTGCCGGTCGACCGGACCGGTCGACCGGAAGCTCTGACAGAGCCCAACGGTCAGATTTTTCTGGCCTCTATAAAAGGGGGTTTTGTCATTGTTTTGAGCCAAGATTTTTGGAGACCTTAGAGCCTGTTTTCTCATATTCATTCCAGAGGTTTTTCTCCACAAAAATAGTGAGCTAATACTTCCAATCAAAAGGGAAGATTTTATAAGAGTGTTTATTGTGATTTCTTGAGATTTTCACCAAAGATTCTTTCCTTGCCTTCTCACACAAACACTTGAGCATCCATTGAGCTATTCATCCTATAGGTGTTGTAGTGAGAGTTTTTGTAGGTGATCAAGTGTTTAGATCACCAAGATTTCATCTTGTTCTTTGAGGAGACGGGCAAGTGTGCTCGTTGTGGTGTGGAGTTCGGGTGTGAACTCTTGTAGTGCGAGGTGCGGCCTCGGCGAGTCGGTGGACTTGCGTGTGTAAGGGACTTGGGAGTCCGAGGGATTTTAGGTGTTGCGGCACCAAGGAGAGATCCGGTTGGATCGTGCATAGTGAAAATCCTTCGTGTGTCGAAGGCGGGGATGTAGAGCAAGTGTGCTCGAACCTCGAAACAAACCCTTTGTGTTTGCGATTGCTCACTCTATCTCTCTCTCTCTCTTTGTCTCTTTTATATCTTGCATTCAATTATTGTCTATCTTTATATGCTTGATATACCCTTGTGCTTAATTGTTATATAATTGCTTGGGATTGATTGTCTAACACTTGTACTCAACCAAGAGAGCCAACGCGGCACCTCAACCCATTCAAGGGGAATCTAGAGGAGTTTGTCCAGAGCCTCGCAAGGGGAATTCGGCAACACTCTTGTGTTATACATAAGTGTTCAACTAAAAGAAGTTTAATTTGGTCAACTTAGTTTTAATTCCGCATTATTTGTTCATAAGTGACCATTAGATTAGCCATCACCTATTCACCCCCCCTCTAGGTAATCTTACAATTGGTATCAGAGCTAGTGCTCTTGATATTGGGTCTAACAACCTAAGAGTTAAAGATCCTCCTTTTGGCTAATCACAATATTTTTGTACACACACACCTCACCATGGACTTCATGTCACCACCCACCTTTGATATTCTTAACATCCAAACTTGGAAGGTTAAGATGTCATTGTACCTCAAGGCCTTAGGAATTCATGCTTATCTTGCTACTACTAATAATGATTATTGTTCAAATAGCAAGTACATTGAGGCTAATGCAAAAGCCCTTCATGCTCTTAAATGTACCCTAAATGATGATTATTTATCTAGGGTTTCTAACATTGAATCGGCTTTTGTAGTTTGGAACATCATCACCTCCCTTGGCGAAAAGGACCTATACTATGCGGGGAGTGATTCGGACGTTGGAAGCGACATCTCCAACGTATGCTATATGGTCCGAGGGGATACCCCCCTTGAGGTAAACTCCGAATCCGATGATGAGGACATGTCATATGATGAGCTCACTTCATTTTGCCAAACAATTCTTGAGAAATATGACATGATTAAAAGGGAAAATAAAAATTTGAAAAAGGACATTGCTTGCATGCATATAGAACAAGATTCTTTTAAATCTAACATTGCATGTTTAGAAAAGAAAATAACATTTTGAAAAAGAATTTTGATGTCATGCTTAATGATAAAGTTTCTTTAGAAAATAAAATGGCATGCTTAGAAAAGGAAAATGAAGATTTGAAAAATGAGAATATTTCCTTGATGTCTAAATTGAATGTTTTATGTGAAGGGAACACTATTTTGAAAAATAAGATTGATTTGGTGGAAAAACAAAAAGAAGTTGTTTTGCAAGAAAATAAGTCTTTAAAAAGAAAATTTGTTGAAAAAGAAAAGGATAATGTTTTTCAAAAGAAAAAGAAAATTGACTCTTCATCTCATCATGCTTCTCATGCACACATTGATAAAAATGAGATTAAAAATTTGAAAAATAAAATTGATAATTTGAGCTCTAATTTGAGCTCATGTGCATTCAATCATACTAGATTGGAATCCTTGTTTCAAAAGAAACAGGTTCCTCATACTCATGCACATTCACATCATGCACATGCTTATGATGCACATCATGCTCACACTCCCACTCATAAGTATGCTAAGGTGTACACATGTACACATTGTGGCCGCAAAGGCCATTTAGCAAAATTTTGTTTTGATAAGAAACCCCATTTATATTTTAAAAGATTTTGGGATCCTTACAATAAAGCTAACCCCAAAGGACCCAAGAAAATATGGGTACCAAAATCCCCACCTTATGTATTTGATGTAGGTGAGGAATCTCTCAAAACGTGAGAGATTTGGTGCCTTGATGGTGGGTGCATTTGAACTAAAATGACACATACTTGGAGCACCGCTATCAAGGAATTTTGGTGGGTCAACCACCATGCTTGGAGTTTTGGAGTTGGTAACAATTTCTAAACTCCTATTTCATTTTTGCACATGCTTTTAATTTCATGTAGCATGTTCATATTTTTTTTGGGTGCTTCATGTGGCATTTACATGCTTAAATGTAGAATGTGTCAAAACTTGCATTTATACATATATGAATAGTGAACTACAATTGACTCATATATATTTGAACTTCATGCTCATTTGTATCCACTATATGCATGTGTATAGGCTAGTTTTGATGATTCGGTCATTTATACTTGTTATGCCTATCTTTGATCTTACTTCATGTATATGTGTGTTTAATTCAAATCTAATAAATATACATGTATACCCCTTGAGTCATTTGCCTTCATGCAATATATATTGGACTCTTTTCATATTTGGGATATGTATGCATATTGTTAGAATTGGATAAATCATACATATACCATGAAGATTAGTATTTTAAATAAATAATAATAATAAATGATTTTTCATGTTTTTGATTTGTACAACAAAATGTGATTTATGATCTTTTGAGCTTGAATGACTATTTTCATAAAGCTTTGCTAAATACAAAATACTTTATGAAAAATATATGATTTGTTTTAAGATGAAAAATAAGATTTTCATGAGATTCATGCTTCACTTTCTATTTTCATGAAAATACCATTTACATAACCTTTGAACACTCATCTTTTATGATAAAAGATAATTTTTGAGCTTTATGGACTATGAGTGCTTGAACTTTTATGTATTTAGTGTTATTCATGGAAAACATTTGACTTTGTATTTTTGAAGGATCTTTAACTAGTTTGTCAAAAATCCATTTAAACTAGTTATCTATTCTTTAAATTGATTCACATGATCCTATTTGTAATCATATGGATAAATTCTTTTGTATTTTCAAAATTTATTTGATTTGAATATTAGTTTAAATGTTAGCATTTGTCAACACTTGGATTTATACTTATACACATTATGGATCACAAATAAATCTATATATGATTGGGTTTGAATGCTTATTTGTGCCCATTAGGTGTGTTAGTATAGCCTAAGTTTTGATGATTATTACATTTTAAACTTGTATTCCCATTTCGGATTTATGCTATGATCGTGTGCTTTCATTTCATGTATATGTTTGTCTTGCCAAAATATTAAGATATACATGGATACTTCTTGAGTCATTTGCCTTTCATGCAAATCTATATATAGACTCAAATGTGTTTTAAGGATATGTATGTATACTTAATGTCTTGTCAAAACATACATATATCTTGAAATATAAATTTTGTTTTTAATAAAAAATTTTTGTAATTTTTCAATAAAATTTTTGTGATGGATTTCATGATTTCAAAATTTTAAGGAATATTGAGTTTTATTGCTATTTTTCATGATACCATGTTCCACATAACACTATCACACTCACTTCTTTTTGATATGGACCTTATGGATAGAGTGCTTTTTAGTGCCTTGTGTTTCATTGGTATTTCATGAAAAACTTGTGACTTATTCCTTGATTGAAGGATTTCGTACTAGTTGTTAAACACCTTCATTTAACTAGTTCGAATTCTTCATGTGGTAGATTTTATGATATATACACTTAAGCTTAATTTTTCAATTGGTATCAATATGACCTCTTATTGTGTATACTCATATTTTGTTCTTTCATGTATGTATGCATCTACTTCAATTGATATTATCTTTTCATACATATATGTGATCTTTTGTGCTTGATTTACACACGTATATTATATACTATATGTTTGCTTATCAAAATTTTGGTTTTAAAAAAAAATAAAAAATATTTGATATGAACTTGTGTTTCGTATTGCCTATATGCAAGGAGAGCTTAACATCTCTCTTACATATAGATTCATGTTGAGTGTATTGTGTATTGAGGAGCTTAACATCTCTTCTTTATATGGTACACGTGTGTAGGGGGAGCTTTACATCTCCTCTTATGCATTACATAATATGTGTTATGTGAGTTAGGGCTTGTCATCCCTTCTTCATGTAATGCATATGTGTAGGGAAGTTAACTTAGCGTCTTCCTCTTTATGAATGTATATCGCATATAAATCTTATTGGTTGATTTGTATTTACCCCTTCTTGATTCTTTTGTTTTTGACAAAAAGGGGGAGAAAAATTTGTTTTGATTTGCTTTTACTTTGAACCCTTTGTTGATGATTGACAAAAAGGGGGAGAAGTATTTGTGATGTATTTGTGATATATGCATGATTTCCTTACTTAAGGGGGAGAAGTATTTGTCTTCCTTACTTAAGGTTGTATAAGATTTGTATTTATGCATATATATATTGTATTGCAAATAGGAGAAAAAGATTTTGATTTATGCTTGTTGCATGTTTTATCTCCATACTTGCATACATATTCACGTGCCTCATTGCCTTATCTATTGCTTATTTGATATGCATGAGTTAAGGGGGAGCTTCTTTGAAGCTTTACTTTAATCCATGCATATATAACTTCATGAGTTTTGTCATCATCAAAAAGGGGGAGATTGTTGGCCCAAAGGCCTATCACTCTAGTTTTGATGATGATCAACTCATGTAGTTATATTTGCTAATGATCTTGTTTAATTAGTGACAGATTCTTTATCAAGATCTTAGTAGGTGCAAAGCTCAACAAAGGATTAAATGTCAAGATTTGGAGCTAGCACGGGGTGATCCAAGGAGCTTTGGATCAAGCTTGGACCAAGTCAAGAAGATGAGAAGCCTTCAAGTGAAGACTTCAAGAAGATGAAGACTTGTGTCTAGGTATAAGATTTTGTTTTTGTTTTAGAAAAAAATGTAAAGGATAGATAGTTGGTGGATTGCTCAAGTCTATATCACACACACACTCTTGATAGAACTCTTGCGATTTAATTGTCTTTTCATAAAAGAATTTTTAGTTAGAAAAGACTCTTTCATTTTGGTAAAAAGATTTTTCCTTATGACAAAATATATGTCTTGGTTTTTGATATTGATGTTTACATCTTTCAACCAAAACCAAGTTTAGTGCTTTATGTCAAAAACTAGATATTTCATCTTGATTGTGTAATGGATCATATCCATACACACTATGCTTTAAAGTATATCTTGTTTTTGTATTTGATGAAACTTTGAAAAAACATGTTGTTTTAGAAAAACAGTTTTTATTATGAGCCAATATTTCCAAGTTACAAAAAATAGTCAAATCTTTAATAACATGCCTTGATTTTGTGCAAGCATGTTTCTATATCATAAAACTATTTTTTGTAGAATTTCTAAGTATTTATGGGATTTTTTTTAAGCCAAAAAGACCAATCTTTAATCCCAAAATTTTCAGGTTCTGGCAGTTCTGATTTTTCAGAACTGACAGTGGCCGGTCGACCGGGTCGGTCGACCGGACGTGCACAGACGTGCACGCCTGTGTGCACTGGAGAACGGTCGACCGGACCGGTCGACCGGACCGGTCGACCGCTTCAGAGAGCTTTGCTCTCAGGAAATCTCGGTCGACCGGGCCGGTCGACCGACAGAGAGTTTACTCTCTTCTCCAGTTGCGCGGTCGACCGGGACGGTCGACCGGAGGCTGCAACGGTCGGATTTTGACCGTTGCCGGTCGACCGGACCGGTCGACCGGAAGCTCTGACAGAGCCCAACGGTCAGATTTTTCTGGCCTCTATAAAAGGGGGTTTTGTCATTGTTTTGAGCCAAGATTTTTGGAGACCTTAGAGCCTGTTTTCTCATATTCATTCCAGAGGTTTTTCTCCACAAAAATAGTGAGCTAATACTTCCAATCAAAAGGGAAGATTTTATAAGAGTGTTTATTGTGATTTCTTGAGATTTTCACCAAAGATTCTTTCCTTGCCTTCTCACACAAACACTTGAGCATCCATTGAGCTATTCATCCTATAGGTGTTGTAGTGAGAGTTTTTGTAGGTGATCAAGTGTTTAGATCACCAAGATTTCATCTTGTTCTTTGAGGAGACGGGCAAGTGTGCTCGTTGTGGTGTGGAGTTCGGGTGTGAACTCTTGTAGTGCGAGGTGCGGCCTCGGCGAGTCGGTGGACTTGCGTGTGTAAGGGACTTGGGAGTCCGAGGGATTTTAGGTGTTGCGGCACCAAGGAGAGATCCGGTTGGATCGTGCATAGTGGAAATCCTTCGTGTGTCGAAGGCGGGGATGTAGAGCAAGTGTGCTCGAACCTCGAAACAAACCCTTGTGTTTGCGATTGCTCACTCTATCTCTCTCTCTCTCTCTCTTTGTCTCTTTTATATCTTGCATTCAATTATTGTCTATCTTTATATGCTTGATATACCCTTGTGCTTAATTGTTATATAATTGCTTGGGATTGATTGTCTAACACTTGTACTCAACCAAGAGAGCCAACGCGGCACCTCAACCCATTCAAGGGGAATCTAGAGAAGTTTGTCCAGAGCCTCGCAAGGGGAATTCGGCAACACTCTTGTGTTATACATAAGTGTTCAACTAAAAGAAGTTTAATTTGGTCAACTTAGTTTTAATTCCGCATTATTTGTTCATAAGTGACCATTAGATTAGCCATCACCTATTCACCCCCCTCTAGGTAATCTTACATGACGTACACGCTGTGCATGTGTGTACGCCGGCCGACCGCTCCGGTCGACCGGGGCACTTACAGTGCTCTCTGTTTGTTCGGGTCGACCGGGGCGGTCGACCGTTGCCCCCCAACGGTCAGAAATTTGACCGTTGGCGGTCAACCGGCCCGGTCGACCGGCAGCTGTCAGAAAGTCTGACAGATTCCAACAGCTATATTTTTCTGACAGATTTTGTTGGGATCTCACCCCAACGAATCTATCTTGCTGTTTTACCCAGTTTTTCAACCCCTATAAATAGTGGGTCACTTCAACATGAAAAGATAACTATTCCTAAACATTTTACAAGAGATTTTCATAAGAAATTCAAGTCTTCATTTTAGAAAAGATTTTCAAAGCCAAATTTCCATACACCCATTTGAAGCCTATTCCTCTACTTCTCTCTAGATTTTGCACTACACAATCCCAAATTTCTACATCTACATATTGGTTATAGGATTGTGCAAGTGAGCTATTTTGTGATCAAGTGTGATCATTTTCTTCTTGAGCAAAGTTGTAGAGGCATCGGCCTCAAGGCGAGCTAGTGTGCTCCGTGTGGTGTTGCGGCATCACAAGAGATAGGACAAGTGTGTCCTTGTATTGGCGATCCGGTGGGATCAACAATAGTAGAAATCCTTCAAGTGTGAAGGCGGGGACGTAGAGCGTGGCTCGAACCTCGAAAACATATACTTGTGTTTGTGTTTGCTCGAATTTTCTCTAAACTCAACTCCTTTATTTCTTGCACTACTTATTGTGTTTATTGCTAGTCTTTTAATTTGAGCAATTTGTTAGTAGAATTTTTAATTCCGCATTATTGCCACATTTCATATAGCCATCACCTATTCACCCCCTCCCTCTAGGTGATTTCAAAAATATGTCAATGAAGCATCTTGATACCAATTGAAAATAAACAAAGATCAATACATGTTATATGCTATATACATTCATGAAGAGGAAGACGCTAAGTTAGCTTCCCTACACATATGCATTACATGAAGGAGGGATGTTAAGCCCTAATTCACATAACACACATTATGTAATGCATAAGAGGAGATGTGAAGCTCCCCCTACACACGTGTACCACATAAAGAAGAGATGTTAAGCTCTTCAATACAAGATACACTCATCATGAATCTATATGTAGAAGAGATGTTAAGCTCTCCTTGCATATTGTCAATATAAATCAAAACTTTTGTATTTTTCTTTAAAAAAATTTTAGATACCAATTTAAAACACAAGACATCTTGATATCAAAAGATAGTATTTTTCTTTTTAAAGTCATATAAACAATTGAAATGACTATTTTTTATCATAAAGGAAACAAACAAAAATTATTGATATCAATTTTAAGCAAAAACACATGAACAATCTTGATACCAATTGAAATTAAACATAATAAATTTTGAATGTCTAAATAAAAATTTTGATACCAATTGTAAATAATTTTCATTTTGAACATATGATACCAATTTTAATTTTCTCTTCTATCATAAAGTAAGGGAGTGGGAATCAAATACCAATTGAAAAACAAAATCAAATTTTCTCCCCCTTTATGAAATACCAACTAAAATAACGCATAGGCTTGATACCAATTTAAAAGTAATCAATTTAAATAAAGTTAAAGCTCAAGCACTAGCATAAACAAGATTTTGTGCTTAAAGATATAGGGATATAGTAAGCACAAATAAACATATATATGTATGAAAAATAGATACCAATAGAAATTGATATTCTTGGAAGTGAAAGCATACATACATACAAAATATATGAGTATACAAGAAATGTCAAGATTGATACCCATTGAAAGAATTCAATGATACCAATTGAAATAACAATAATATCAAATGTATATCTCATATTATCTACCTCCCAATCATGGTTCAAGTTTTAAATGATTTTCATTATAAAGCATGCATGAACATGATCTCCCATCCATCCTCCCATCGATGGTAGGGGTTTTCAAAAATAGGTTTGAAAATAAGCTTTGTTTGAAAATCTCTACCATAGTGAAGAATACGAACTAGTTATAGGAAAAACTTTTAAAACTAGTACGAAATCCTTCAAGTAAGGAATAAAACAAAATTGTTTTTCATGAAACACATGTAAATCACATGATCACTAAACACTCAAAGTCCATAAAGCTCATTCAAATTCTCATGAAAACAAATCATGAGTAAACTAATAAAGTGAGTGTATAAGTATAATGTGACACATATCAACATGAAAATATTCAATTAGGCTCATATGAAATTCCTTGAAAACATGAAATTCATCTAAGATGTGAAATCACCAATTGAAATCATCTTAAAAACAAGAGATTCATTATAATGTGAAATCACTTAGCAAACATGAAATTCATCCAAACGATATGAACTTCAAGGCATATGTATGTCATGTACAAACTAAAGTATACATACATATCCTAAACATAATGAGTCCACAAAAGTATATGCATGAAGGCACGTGGCTCAAGGATGTATATGTATAATCAATAGTTTGGATAAGATAGACATATACATGAAGTTAAACAAATAAACACGAAATCAAGAAAAACTAAATTTTCACCAAAACTAATTTCATTTCAAGTTATATGTATGAATTGTAAACATAATAAGTATACATACATATCCCTAAACACAATTGAGTCCATATATATAGATTTGCATGAGAGGCAAATGACTCAAAGGGTATACATGTATATCTTAAGGTTTGGCAAAATAAACATATACATGAAATGAAAACTCATACACATAAAACAAATCCAAAAATAGGAATACAAGTTTAAAATGTATGAATCATCAAAACTAGGCTATACTAGCACATTTAATGGGTACAAATAAGCATCCAAGCACAAACATATATAAAGATTTATTTGTGTCCCACTACATGTGCAAGTATAAATTCTAGTCTTAATGAAAACTAACATCTAAATAAGTAATCAAATCATAAACCATAAAACGGGAATCATAACCCAACATGATAAACATAATAATCAAAACATGAATTATTAAAACAAAAAGTCATAGTCAACCATATGGTTTGCATGACAAAGACATGTGCATTAGAACTATGATTAACATGATAGCTGAAACATAAAGAGAACACAAAATATGGGTCCATACTAAACATGGGTGTCTCAACAACTAATCATGTAAAGCATAAGTCTAATAAACATGGCAAAAATCATACTAATCATGAAACAATAAAACATGATTCAACAAAACAAAAATCATAAACATCATAAACATCCAAATGGTCATTATATAAATGCATGTGCATTAGATCTAGGGCATCCATGTTAGTTTAAACAAGGTGAGAACACTAAATATAGATCCATATAAAACATGGGTGTCTCAAGTAACTAAACATGTATAACACTATTCTAATGAGCATGGCATAAGCATAATGAACATGAAAAGCATGCAAATAAAAATGGGAGTTAGAGAGTGATACCAAAACCAATGAAGGTGCATCTCTAGTTCTCCAAGCCACGGTGGTCCTCCCACCAAATCTCCTTGAGAGTGAAGCATCCAAATGGTTCTCTTTTAAGCTTAGAACGCATCCCCCTCAAGGCACCAAAACCCTCACGTGATGCGAGAGCTCCCACCTACAGCAAAAGTCAAAGAGGTGGTTTTTGGTACCCATTTCTTTGGGTCCACGGGGGTTAGTATCTTTTCTAACCCAAACAAGATTAGTTGCTAAATTTTCATGAAAAACACGATCATAACAAAATCTAGCAAGGTGACCTTTTCGGCCACAATGTGTACATGTGTACACATGAGCATACGTGTGATGGTGGTGTCCGTGGGAAGCACGTGTATGCCGTGATGGGTGTGTATGCAAAGATGGACCTTGTTTCTTGCGAACCAAGGTTTCCAAACGTGAATGATTCAATGTGCATTGGCTCAAAGTAGAGCCCAAACATTCAACACTTTTCTTCAAAACATTTATATCATTTTCAATAGTGGAAGATAAAGTGGAGCATGCAATAGGTGTGCTAGAAGAAGAAGCTATACTAGCATGGCACACATGAGAATCAATATCAATTTTTAAAGATTCATTTTTCTTCAAAACAAGATCCAATTCTTTTGTAATAGAATCAATTTTATTTTTCAAAACAAGGTTATCTTTTAAAACAAAATCCAATTTAGAAGATAAAGCCTCATTGTTTTTCACAACATCATTACAATCATTTTTGTTTTTCAAAATCTCAATCTCATCAAGGGCAAGGTCTAGTTGAGATCTTAGTGAGTCACGTTCACTAGTGATCTCTTCCTTTTCTTGCAAAACCAATTCAAAATTAGAACACAAATCCTTTAATTCATTTTTCAAAACATGGTTGTCCTCTTTCAAAAGATTGTGTTTTTCCAATAAATTTTCAAGCTTTTGAGCAAGTTCCAAATTTAAAGTTTGAACTTCAAAACAACCATGGCAATAAGAACTAGAGCTATTATCTAATTGAGAATCTGATTGTACCTCAAGGGAGTTATTCCCTTGGACCATGAGGCAACGCTCTTCGGACTTTTCTCTCATAGATCTCCCCATCTTGTTGATAATCCTTGGAAGCTCGGGAGACGTCAATAAGCTCCAAACTGCAAAAGCCGAGTCATAACGATCAAACACCGGTAAAAGATGTTCACTAAGAGATGCTCTAAGTGCTCTATGTGCTAATGCATTTGCCTTCTTATGCTTGCTACTATTAGGGAATGATTCCATAGTGGAGGCTTGATAAACTGATGTCCTAGTCTTTTCAAATGGCTACTCATATTGGCCTTCCAAGCATCAAGTCTAATATGGTTAAACATAGGAGGGCTATCCATGAGAGCAAACTAAATGAGTGCAAATGAACAATGCAAATGAAGATTAGCAAACCAAGATCTCACTCCTAGGTGGTTAAACCTAAATATCAGGAGCACTAGCTCTGATACCAATTGAAAGGTCACCTAGAGGGGGGGTGAATATGTGATTATGCTAATCTAATGAACTCAATGTGGAATTTAAAAACTTAATGCAATACACTCAAGTGCAATCAACAAGTGATGCACACACAACCAAGCCAAGCAATAATGAATGCACAATATGAATAGTTGCAAGGCACAAAGTAAAAAGAGAGATAGAGAGAGTCAATGGATCAAGCGCAAACAACAAGATATGTTTCGAGGTTCGAGCACCCAGCTCTACATCCCCGCCTTCGACACACGAAGGAGTTCTAATCCACTAGCTAGTCCACAAAGAACTCTCACAAGGAGTACCCAACTCCTCTCTTTACAATCACAACCTCCTCCTTGAGGCAAGCTCCAATCCAACAAAACAATCACCTCACAACCCGAGGGATTAGCACAAAGCAAACACAAGGATCACCTCACAACTTGAGGGATACAACCCAAGGCACAAAGCCAAACAAAGATTGGGTTTTTAACTTGGTGGTCTAAACAACAACCACAAACAATTTCTTTCTCCCACACAAAGATCCTATAGAATAAGAAAGTAGATGTTGCTCAAGTGTGGAGAAAACCAATGGAATGGAAATCAAAATCACAAAGAAAATCCTTGGGAAAAACTGAAACCAAGATATAGAAGATGAATCAAAACTCTTTTTCCAAAAACCCTTTTCTTTGAATTTTCAAACCCTAGCAAAAACACCAAATAGATTGTTCAATTTGAATCCAAAAAACTTCTTTTGATTGCTGTGAAAACACCAGAGAGTAGGGAAAAATTCGCACTTAAAATCTTTTAGAAAAACTCTTTCCAATGGGGTATTTATAGGCAAATCTGGAAACTAGTCGTTGGCAGCAGATTTTGCCAAAATAGCCCTGCCGGTCGACCGCACGGTCGACCATCCAACGGTCATATTCTGACCGTTGACACCTACCGGTCGACCGCCCGGTCGACCCAATCAAACAGAGAGCAAACTGCTCTCAGTCGGTCGACCGCACGGTCGACCGGCTACTAGTGTAGCCAGCGTGCACGTATCCGTGCACGTCGGTCGACCCTGACGGTCGACCGGCTACATGGTGTGGTCGACCGTTAGGGTCGACCGACCTAGCCTGGCAGACACTGTACAGGTCAGAAAAACAGAGGAAATAAATATCCAATAAATTCTTGTAAACTATTAAAAATCCCAAAAATAGTTTTGACAATTTGCATTGATATATGAACATATGATAAAAGTTTTGACTCAAATATCAAGCAATTAAAACTATTTTTGTATCTTACAATATTTTTCAAAAACTAGAAACTGTATTTTCTAAAACTAGGATTCTTGAATAGAAAATACACTTTGTCCAAAACTCATTCAAATACAAAAACATGATATTTAAACTCTTTGAAGCATGATGCATATGGATAGAAATCCCATATACATGAAACATATACATATCATAGTTTTTGTCTTTAATTCCAAATATATGTTTTGATAGAAATACCAAAACATAAAACACATGAAATAGAATATCAAACTAAGTTTCTTTAAATAGTTGAAGCACACATGTATATAGAATAAATCTAATATACATTAAACCATGTAAACTTGTTTTGATCTATCTATTCATGCAAACCAAGATCGGTTAAACCTAAAACCGAAAAACCGAAAACCAATATTCAAAATATGAAACGTGTGTGTTGTGAACTTGAGCATATCATACTATTCTAATCTTTACAATTTGGATCTAAACACAAAACTAACTATGGTACCGATGTCTTCTTGTAGAGCGCAATCTTCAAGCCGACTCGATCCAAAACTCCTTGATCCACCGAGCAAGTGCTATATATGATCTTTTGACGCTCGGGCTCTTGAATCAACATGTGAAAGCTTCCAAATCATCTTGTCGAAGCTAATCACCTACTAATAACTTGATTAATGATCTGAAACTAAAATCACAAGATTATTAGTACACATAACTACATGAGTTAATCATCATCAAAACTAGGGTGGAAGGCCTTTGGGTTCAACATTTAGAGCTTCAAAAGATCAATCTTTATTGTTTTAGAGTTTTTGGAAAAATCAAAGAAAAATAGAAAATTGGGAGATTTGTTTTGTTCTTCACTTATATCTGTAGGCTGTCTAAAAATCACTAAAAGACAAGCCAATAAAAGCAGAGTTTCAAGCTCTAGACGCGAGGGATTATCACCCGCGTCTCAACATCAAGGCGCGTCGGCCTGACACCCGCGTCTCAGCATCAAGGCGCGTCGGCCTGACACCCGCGCCTCAGCATCAAGGCGCGTCGGTCTGACACCCGCGTCTCAGCATCAAGGCGCGTTGACCTGAAACCCGCATCTCAGTTATAACCGCCTTGGTTAAGGGACCAATCACTGCCCACACGTAAGGGAAACCAGCTCCCATCGTGGCGTGTCTTTAGCAGGCACGTGGGTTGGTTACCGCCCATGTAGCGGGGAGTTGGCCCTCATTGTGGAGCGCTTTTAGGGGGGCACGTTCACCCCCTAAAACCTCTATAAATAGCCCCGTCGCTATGAAAAAGGGGTCGGACCCTTGGCAATCAAAAAAAAAAGAAGGAGAAGAGGACAACAGAGAGATATCAATAGGCGCGACACATACAGAGAGAGAGAGAGAGAGCTCGACTCTTCAAGCCAACTTGCTGCGTACAAGTTGCTCTTCGCCTACCTTCTCTTTTAGAGTTTTGGTAGACGGAGCTGAGTTACTCCTTCTACCTGCCAAGGAGAAGATCCCTTGACGGTCCAGACGGTCATCTGGTCAACGGAGAACAAGATTCACTCTCCACCGCCACACGAAGAACCCAGCACTAAACAAAGGGGGATTCAAGCTTCAACATCCTCCCTCCCTTGTAACCGGAAGATTAGTTCGTTGTAATTTTTCATCTGATTCAAGGAAATTTTACACCTCCCTCTTTTCCGTGTCCAACAAGAGATGGCGACTCCGTTGGGGACTACTTTTGTTACTGACGAACAGGTAGTGGCGCAAGATGACGTCCACCATGAGGGAAAGATGGTCGAATCGCTCGTTGTCGAGTTCGACCAGGCGAAGTACGAAGAGTTCCTCTCTTCTGGCCCCAAGAGCCCAAGGACCCGCATCTGCCGCCGGGTCTCAACGGGGAATGGCCTCGAGTCCCGATCTGTGGCTCTCTCGAGCTCCCCTGCTGCCGACTGTGCCAACCAAGAGACGCGCGTCAACGCCTCTCAGAAGGCCCGCATGGTCCCAGGCACATCTGCCTTTGCGACCAACCGCGTCGCACAGAACACCCGCGTCAGTGTCTCTCAGGAGACCCGCGTGGTCAAAATCCCTGGTGGCCAGCATCAGGATGTCGTTGGTCTCTCTCTACCTCCTCGACGCAATCGAAACGCTGAGCGTCGACAGAGGAGACGTGCGCGTCAGCTGCAAGTTGGAACCGTCGGTTGTCCAACTGAGGCTGGACGCGACGTACAATCGCGCGCCTTGCCCGCGGCACGTCCAGTACGTGAAATCCGCGTTTGGCGGCCCAAGTGCGTAACTCCTCAAGTTGAGTCCTCTAAAGACCAGCTTACCAAACGCCAAAGTGAAGCTTCTGCGTCTCGTCAAACGCAAGAAACACGCGCTCACAGGCATGGGGCCCAGCAGCCCACTCTCTCTCACCCGTCTCTGCCCGGACGCACCAGGCATCAACGCAAGACTCGCGTCTCATCTCAACAGAGACGCCAGGCGCGCATCAGACAGCCGCGACGCGAGAGCTACGTCCCTGAAGTCTGCGTCCATTCTACACAGCACATGGATGCCTCCCGTCTTCGACGTTGTGAGGCTAGTCTCTTTGATCCCTCTTCCATGGATTTGAGGGATTATTTAACAAAGAAAAGAAGTGCCCACCAGGTCACTTCATCCTGCTGCTGCCAGCGGCTCATCTCCATGCTCTCGGAGTGCCGTTGCGGGTCGAGTGTGCACCGGCAGTCTTTAGTTAGACAGCTGACCTCGATCCCCCCGTCAGCCAAAAGAAGGCGCTCCCATAGAAGGAGAATCTTCTCTGACGTTGAATACCCGGAGCTTACTGCGAACATGATAAGCAGAAGCAAGGGAAAAGGACTTGCAGTCAGCTCAGATGAGTCTGACTCTGAACCGGAAGGGGTGTATCAACACACTCGTACCCGGACTGGGGCCATTCCCCCGGTTGACTATAATGCCTTAGCCCATGGCATTAAAGTGAACGATTCCCACTCCACCGTAGTGGAATCAGGGGCTTCAAACTCCTCCGTTGAGAAGGAGACCTCTGCCTACATGACAGGCACTCCTGATGAGACAGCTAGACGTCTGGAACAGATCCAAAAGAGACAAATGGAGATGATTGTGTCTCAACAGGAATCTATCGATGCTATCAAGCTGGCGCTTGCACAGCTGCTCGAAGACAGGAGGAGATCTCCTCCTAAGAGGTCGAGGGGTAGAGAGAGAAAGGGAGGAAGCTCATCTTCCGAGCCTTCTGAAGAGAAGCCTCGATCTACTTCTGGCTCGTCCAAACCCTCGTCAAAGGGTGACCGAGACCCAGGGAAGGCTCATGCTAAAAGGATGAGTCAATTGGAGGAACGCCTCAATGCCCTTACCAGTCGCAAAGACCTCCAAGAAGCTGGAGTGGTCCGGCCCTATCCGGCTGAGTGGGATTTAGTCCCGTACCCTCCTAAGTTCAAGGCTCCAACCCTCCAAGCCTTTGATGGGAAGGGGTCCCCTAATCAGCACATCTACTACTTCAAATCCCAAACCGGGAATGTAGTAGATAATGACGCCATCTTGGCGCGACTGTTCATCGGCACCCTGAAAGGGTTGGCCTTTGAGTGGTTCATGAAACTCCCGGAAGGTTCTATCAAGAACTGGGGCGACTTGGAGAAGCTGTTCTTAACACGCTTCTTCGAAGATGACTCCGAGGTCACAATGCCAACCCTGTTAGCTACGAGACAGCGAAAGGGAGAGTCCGTCAAATCTTTCGTGGAAAGATTTCGGAACGTGGCACTCCGGTGTCCAAGCGGTATGACCCAGGCCACC
This sequence comes from Agave tequilana, assembly GCA_038442645.1. Classification (NCBI taxonomy): domain Eukaryota; kingdom Viridiplantae; phylum Streptophyta; class Magnoliopsida; order Asparagales; family Asparagaceae; genus Agave; species Agave tequilana. The sequence continues at coordinate 50,232 of JAVJIF010023326.1, forward strand.
CTGGTGGAAACATGCCGCCACAACCTCCAAACCTCACTCCTTGCTCAAATAGGAGTTGCTGAAAGTCGCACCTGGAAACAATTAGTCCAACAAGGTGAACAGGCTGAGGAGATTGTTGCCCGCATCAGGGCAGAAGAAGGCAAGCCGCGGCCGGAGAGGTCAACTAGGCGAGCGCCAGACACCTCCCTCCAGACAAAGCGGAAGGATAATTTGGCGACGGAGACCAAATCTCCCACCAAACCTCAACCAGCCAAGGCGAGTGGCTCTTCAAGCCAACCCCGCGCCAACAAGCAATATTCCTTCAAGGAGGAACATGTCGATTCGCTCTCAAGCTACTCAACAAGAGCAACCGACTGAAGCTCCCTAAGGCCAGGCGCCCTCAGGAAGTCGGCAAGACCGACAACCCCAACTACTGCTTGTACCACAGGATGTTGGGACACCCTACCAGAAGCTGTTACATCTTCAAGGACATCCTTCAGGCTCTGATTGACGCGGAGGTGTTGAAACTCCGACCAGAACAGAAGGAGGTGACAGCCAACATGACGTTGGTTCTCCAGTTTGGAAAACAACCTCCAGCACCTACAGGGGTGGTCCCAATCCCAAGAGGAGAACTAAGAGTGGTCAACACAGACCCTCACCAGCAGCAGGAGAAGGGCTTGGTACCCGTCCCTACGCCTCAAGGGGAAATCATGTGGGTCCACCCTGACCTAGTGGACAGCCAGCAGTGGACTACTGTAACCAACAGGAAGTCCAAAGGCAAGGCAAAAGCTTCGTCCTGCCATGTGGTATGTGCTTCCTCCCGAGAAGCAGAGGATGATGTTCCCTCACTAACTGATTCAGAAGAGGAAACAATAGTCTTGGCCGCAGAGCCCAACCAACCAATGACGGGGACTCGTTCAGGACAGCCCTACTTGAAGCAGTACGGCGAAGTGGCGGCAAACCCTCCACAACCGGCTGTAGAGCCAACTAGGCCCTCCACGAAGCCACCAGTGGAGAAACAAAAAGAGACTCGATTCTCTCGAGCTCTTCAAAAAGGTATAGCGGAAGGATCCACAACGCCTTACCGCTTTGATGTCTTGGCTCAATTGGCCAACATCCCGGCGCGGATCACCCTGTATGAGCTTCTAAGACTATCAAAGTCGACCAGGGAGGCTCTACAAGAAGCTCTGGCAAATGCTGAGGTCTTTATGACCCAGGTGCCAAAGAAGGAAGATGTAGAGAATTGTCTCCACACCTCCCAGAATGCTCCCTGCATTACCTTCACGGCAGATGATATGCAGGTTAAAGGGAAGCATGATCGACCCCTGTACTTCACAGGTTATATCGGATCATCTGAGGTGAACCGCATTCAGGTAGATCCAGGGTCCGCATTGAGCATCATGCCCCGCCGAGTCATGCAACACCTCGGCATCCCTACCCACCGTCTGAGCCCTACACAGACGACCATCTACGGGTTCAATGCCAACGACACCCGTCCGATGGGGAAGATCAAGCTCAAGTGCCAGATTGGGAGCCTCAAGTCGAAGGTGACGTGCTACGTCATCGATGCCGACACTTCCTACAATCTGCTGCTGGGACGACCATGGATCCACCGCAACTCCATCGTTCCCTCCACTCTTCACCAAGTCATGAAATACATTGACGCGAGTGGGAAGGTGCAAACGTTGGTTGCCGAAAGGTATCCGTTTAAGGGGGTCGAAAATTATTTCACGGACTCCCTCCTATATCAGGATCCGGTGGATGAAACCCCGCAACTGGAGGTGCCAGACTCTGGTAATGAGGCTGACACTGAGCCCGAGCAAGAAGAGTGCCTGTGAAAGTTGGAACCACTTGTAAAGAGCACTAATAAGCTCGATGTTGATAATAGCACCGACGATGCAGGCGGTTGGTATATTAATGAGAATTTAGACTTTGAGTATTTTTCTGCGTGTGCATCCGATTCAATACCGTCGGTACTAGTACCGACGTAGACGATGACATCTGGTCGGCAATGGATGCTTTGACATCATTGCATGTACCAGTAAAATCATCTTTCGGGACATACCAGGATAATGGTGATGCGCAGGAATCTCTATTCATGGTTCCGACAAGACGAAAAGGCCAAAAACCAATCCTTTTTGGGCGAATGACGACTGAACCAACGCCCCGCGAAGAATCGAAAAGTGAGGAGGAATCCCCTCAGCTCAGTCATTATGAACCAAAAGCGCTCAAAATGATGAAGTGCATGGGGTATGATCTAACCAACAGACCCGGGTTGAACTTCGGCAAAGGAAGGAGAACGCTACTTCGATCCTTTGTGCCGAAAGGGAAGGCCCCTGATTATTATCATCGGACGCGCCGGGAGTTGGGCTATGTATCAACTCCGGTCCCATCAGCCTCCGATTCTCAAGAATCGTCGAGCAACGATTACTCTTCAGACACATCATCTTGGGAGTCAGATGTCAGTGTCGGCAACATCTTCAAGGAACTTTCAGTGAACATGGTTTCGACAAGCCACCTGGAAGATGGAAATGAAGAAATGATCCAATCTGATACAGATCCTTGGATCAAACAGCGTGAGCCACCCACAGAAGACAAGGTTGTTCAGATCAACCTAGGAGATGAGGCTAACCCTAAGCCCATCTTCATAAGTGACGGCCTGTCACCTTCAGAGAAGAAGGATCTAATATCTCTTGTACAAGAGTATATAGATGTCTTCGCCTGTAATTATGAGGACATGCCAGGACTTGATCCTCAAGTGGCCATGCACCGCCTCAACATCAATCCGGACGTAAAGCCTGTCAAACAACAACAACGACGGTTTCGCCCAGAAATAATGGAGGCAATTCAATCAGAAGTCAGAAAACTTATTGATTCTGGCTTCATCAGGGAAGAACAACATCCCGACTGGGTAGCCAACATCATCCCCGTTTCCAAGAAGAACGGGAAGATCAGGATCTGCATCGACTTCCGCGATCTAAACGAGGCCTGCCCCAAAGACGAATTCCCATTGCCAATCACAGATGTTATGATTGACAATACTTGTGGATTCGAACGAATGTCCTTCATGGACGGATTCTCAGGATACAATCAAATCAAAATGTATCCTGATGATGAAAAGCATACCTCCTTCAAGACTCCTCTAGGGGTATATTGCTATACTGTCATGCCTTTTGGACTGAAGAATGCGGGGGCAACCTACCAAAGGGCCATGAATGCCATTTTCCATCAGCAAATGCGTAAAACGGTGGAATGTTATGTCGATGACATTGCGGTGAAAAGTCGCATTAAAGGAGATCACATAGCTGATCTAAAGGTGGTCTTCGACATCATGCGGGCTCATCAATTGAAGATGAACCCCACCAAGTCCTTCCTGGGGGTAGCTAGTGGCAAATTCTTAGGATTTGTTGTGACTTCCACAGGAATCCATTTGGATCCGGAGAAAGTCCGCGCTATCCAAGAGATGCAACCCCCGAGAAACCTCAAGGAACTCAGGGGTTTACAGGGTCGATTGGCGTACATCCGCAGGTTCATCTCAAACCTCTCCGGAAGATGCCAGCCCTTCGCTAAGTTGATGAAGAAGGGTGTCTCGTTCATTTGGGACGATGCCTGCCAACAAGCGTTTGAGGAAATCAAACAATACCTCACCCAACCACCAGTCCTTGCAGCCCCGGTGTCCGGAAAGCCTTTCCTGGTGTACGTCCGGGCAATGGACCATTCTTTGGAGCTCTACTAGCTCAGAATGATGAAGAAGGACGAGAACAGGCAATCTACTATCTGAGTAGAACAATGATCGGAGCCGAACATCGGTACAACTCGATCGAGAAGGAATATTTAGCACTAGTGTTCGCCATTCAGAAAATGCGACACTATCTGGTAGGCCAGATTATAAATGTCATATCAAAAGTCAACCCCCTGAGGTTACTTATGACAAAGCCTTCTTCACTAAATGGTCGGCTGGCAAAATGGGCCATGTTGCTATCCTAGTATGATATGCACTTTCTACCGCAGAAAGCCATTAAGGGACAGGCGGTGGTAGACTTCCTAGCTGAACACCCAGATCCGAGGGCAGCCAAAGTCTACGAGGATCTCCCAGACGAAGTGGCCGAAGTCTACCTGACTCAGACATCATTCGAAAGTCAAGTGTGGCAACTTTTCTTCGACGGTGCATCAAGGACAAGCCCCAAGGGACACGTAGTGGCGGGGGTAGGAGTAGTACTTGTCTCCCCACAAAATTATGTGATCCCCCGAGCTGTCTCGCTAACGGAGCCTTGTTCCAACAATGTGGCGGAGTACAATGCTCTATTGATCGGGATGCAGCTCGCCGATGAGATTGGCGTTAAAAATCTCGAGGCATACGGTGACTCTAAACTCATCGTCAGCCAAATTCGCGGGGAGTACGAAGTCAGACATGAAGACTTAGTACCCTATTACAACGCAACTATCCGCATGGCCGAGGGGTTTGCTAACTTCTACATCGACCATGTACCGCGCAGGCAAAATGCGCACGCCGATGCACTCGCATCCCTTGCAGCCTCCCTAGCTCTTCCAGCTGGAGCAATGGAGAAAATATTCGTCTACAGCCACGACTTGCATTGCCCGAAAAATACTCTCGAGGACTATCAGGAGTCAAAGGGAGATTGTCGAGGCAAAGAAGTGCTGGAATTGTCGGCCGGTCCAGAGCTTAAAGACTGGCGATTCCCCTACATCGACTATGTCTTGTACGGCATCCTGCCTGAGGACGCCAAAGAGGCGGCTGCCATTCGAAGGAAAGCCCCTAAGTTTTACTATAATGCGATTACACGAACATTGTATCGTCGGTCGCATGACGGGATCTTACTCCGGTGCCTCTCACCAAAAGAGGCCCAGGAGGTATTGAAAGAGGCCCACGATGGTACGTGTGGAGCCCATCAACCTGGCCCAAAACTGGCACATCGACTCCAAAGATTGGGTTACTATTGGCCCAAGATGGTTGCCGACGCCGTCGCCTATGCCAAAAGATGTCACGCTTGCCAAATACATGGAGATTTTATCCATCAAGCACCAGGATACCTCCACTCTACGACCTCTACATGGCCATTTGAAATGTGGGGGATGGATGTGGTTGGTCCTATCAGCCCACCATCATCAAAGGGACATCGGTTCATTCTAGCAATAACTGATTACTTTTCCAAATGGGCCGAAGCCATTCCTTTGAAGGAGGTGAAGTCGTCCAACGTGATTAAGTTCGTAAAACATCACGTTATTTACCGTTTCGGTGTACCTCGGCGGATTGTCCATGACAATGGACCCCAGTTCATCAGCCAGGCATTCCAGAGATTCTGCGCTAAGTTCAGAATCCAGAGTGTGTCCTCAACGGCATACTATCCTGCCGCTAATGGCCTCGCAGAAGCTTTCAACAAGACCATTGGCAAGCTTCTCAAAAAGTTCGTCTCGAAGAGTCAACGCGATTGGGACGACAAGCTAGGCGAATGCTTATGGGCTTATCGCACAACAGTGCGAACCCCGACAAAGGCCACGCCGTTTTCCTTGGTATACGGATGTGAAGCCGTGCTTCCCCTGGAAATCCAAATTCCATCTCTACGCGTCGCCTTGACAGCGGAGATGACAACAGAGGAGAAGCATCGACAGCGACTCCAGGAACTGGAGGCCTTAGACGACAAGCGTCTGCAAGCCCAACAGCAAATCGAGCTCTACCAAGCTCGAATCACCAGAGCCTTCAACAAGAAAGTTAAAGTATGAACTTTCAAGAAAGGCAATCTTGTCTTAGCCGTCAGAAGACCCATGGTGATGACGCACAAGACAAAAGGAAAATTCCAACCCAAATGGGAAGGACCATTTGTGGTAGAGTCAGTCTACTCGAATGGATCATATCGCCTCATAACCTCGAATGGCGATACACTTATGATGCCAATCAATGGCAGATTCCTGAAGAAGTACTATCCTTAGATGGTATTCTTCCGCTGATCAAGTTAGAAGTACACCTCTGATCAAACCAAGAAGAATTTCTTCATTAACATCCGACGCCTCCAACGGCTAAGGATAGAGGAAAATGTTGGCTTTTAAGCCCAACATAAGTCTTCGACAATTCATCATGCTGAGGGAATAGCATGGCTAGCCCAACTCAAATGGTAGTTGGTAAAGACACCTCAAATCTGTTGATAGCTGGGGGTTTGCTAAAAATCCTAAGTGGACTTGATTCCACTCTTTCCTCTAAAATCCCTTACCAATTCTCATCCACAGAATGGTAGGACCACAAAAAAAAAAAAAACAATCGTTGCCAAGTTAACACCATACCTCTGGTAATGAGATACCCCTTGTAGAGTACAAATCTTGCTTGTCAACTCTACATTTTGCCAAGTTAACACTACACCTCTGGCACTTCAAATCTCACTTGTCAATTCTCATCCATAGAATGACAGGTCCTCAAACTGTTTTCGGCTCAAGCCAATTCTTGTCAAGTTAATATCACACCTTTGACAAAACTACTGTTTAAGTTAACATTATACCTCTAAGCAGTACTTCAAGTTTCTGTCAGGTTTAATATTACACCTCTGACAGCCACTTTTCTTCAGTCTTCCACATCGAAGCTGAAATGAATGATGCCAAGTTAACACTACACCTCTAGCATCTGAGTCATTGCTAAGTTCAACAATACACCTATGGCCATGACCTTTCCTCGACTTCCTTGTCCAAGTCGAGATGACCAATGCTAAGTTCAACATTACACCTCTAGCATTACCTCACTGTTAAGTTAAACATCACACCTATGGCAGTGACATTCTCAGTTTTTCCTAACAAAACTGAAATACTTCTGAGTTAAGGTAATATCACACCTCTGACTCGCATCCTTGTTAAGTTAACATTACACTTCCGACAAGACCACTTCCAACCCGTCAAGTTAATATCACACCTCTGATGGTAACAAACCTTCCTAGACTCTCCACGAGTCTAATTTCACTTGTTATTCTCTTCAATAGAATAACAGGTCCACCTAAAAACATTGTTAGGTTAATATTACACCAATTAACAGTGTTTTCATCAAATCCCCAGTTGAGCTCAATCAAGTTAATCCCAAACACTTGATAAAAGTTCACCCTCCCTGGGGGTACCAATTATACTTGTCACTTTCTCTTACAAAGTGGCAGGTCCACCAAAAAGTCATTTCATCCCTGTCAAGTTAACATCACACCTCTGACAGTATTATGAGAGTTCCTGAAATAGGATCTTTTCTTACAAAATTTGACTTATTAAGTTACCATCATAATTTTAACAAAGTCAAAGATTCTTTGCTTCTACGAGTCTAAGACAAAAAAGTTCAAGACAATGAAAGAGGCAAAAGAAAAGTGTCACTTTTATTTATTTTCAAACATATGAAAGTGATACAAAACGCTCTCTTATACAATAAGATGGAGTATTACAGTAAAAACGCTCTCTTACACAATAAGATTGAGTGTTACAATTAAGGAGTACAAAGAAGTCCCTCTCTCTCTCTTAGAGGTTGCACTCACTCCTTATAAGCCGCGTCTGATTCCAAGTGCGCGATGTTTTGTGGCTACAATAGAAGCTGGTTACACCACAATGCATGATGTAAACATCGAAAGCGCCCTAGCTGACTAAGCTAAGAGCAATGGTGTTCTTGAGGTCTGGTGGCAACAGAAAGTCCTGCAACCCTTCGTTCAGGAGCGTCTCTTTCCCTAGCAGGCCATCCAACGGACATAGACTGTCCTTGATGTCACTTCTGGAGTGGGAGAGGAAGAGGATCTTGTCCGCCACCACAACCGCCGGAACCCTCATCGCCGTCATGCATAGCCTGACCATCTCTTGCCAGCAGGCATGAATGGCGAAGCAGATCTGAAGAGACCTTGGCGAGGGTTGGGTCCTCGTCAGAGACGTAATATACTCTCTTATAGGTGACGAGGACCATAATATACTCTCTTATAGGTGAACATCGAACAAGTTCGCCGGCCAAAGCATCCTTCCAGGGGCCCAGCAAACCAGCAAGTCTACCTGCAAGAAATGAAACAAAGGAATCAGAACAATCTGCAACTTAGTATGTTTCAATAGAGAAAAACTAAGTCGCAAATGCAGACTGCAGACGCGGGAATGATCCTCGCAGTCAGCCAAGCAGACGCGGGAATGACCCACGCAGTGAGCCAAACTGCTGCGTCAGCAGAGACAAACGCGAATCAAAACGCGGTCTCATTCTGCGCCCAAGTCGAAAGCACAGACGCCGAAAAGGCACAGACGCCGAAAGTTGCCATCTCCTTGTTGAGTGAACAAGAGTCGCAAGGCTCGGGTCTGAAACCTTTTTGGAATTCGTCCAAAGCAGTGGCTATAAAACGCGCCAAGACAGTGGCTTTGAAACGCAAGCTTTGTGAACAAAGCCAGCGCCAAGTGCCAAAGACCCCTGCACTCGCGTCCAGAGAAGTTCAAGTCTGTGGCGCAAATTCCAGAAGGAATGCACCAACACAGACTTCGTGAGGGGGTCCAGATAATGATGATGCCAAGGTACAGGCCGTGGTAGATTAAAATATCATGGCAAATCGGGACGGCGTACCAACAGAGGCTTCTACCAAGAGTCGGGCTCTCTGCGTCCAGACGCGGACGTGCAAGATGATCAGAGAGACACTCTGCCCCGAAGAGACCAAACAGGAGCATACAAGCCCTGGGTCATCTTCATCCACAGAGCCATCCTCATCCATGGAGACAATACTCTGAAGAGGATGAAGGTTCTCAGAGCGCTCGCTCTCAAAAAGAAAACGGTCCAAAGATTGGGTTGAAGGGAGAGGGTGCGCCCTATTTATAGGCAGCCCCCGATAACTGCAATTAAGGATCTCCTAATCTGAACCGCCGGCCTTAATGACCGCACGATTGTCAAGGTCCAATAAGGGACTGACGCGTGTAACGCCGCTTTGAAAACCGTCGCAGGCGCCAATCTCCAACCACCAGCATCGGTTTCTCATTAAAGGGAATTAACGCTCAAGACCAATAAGAAGCCGACGCGTGGATAACCGCTTCGGGAAACAGCGAAAAATATGCATTCCCGATCATCAATAGAGATTTGAAGATCACATCAAATCTTTATGACAGGCTGTATGTAACGCCTGGGAGGTTACACCAAGACGCAGACTGAAGAACCGTATCCAAAATTCGCGTCCCCTCCCCAGATTGGATGACGATCACCCGCGTCCTAGAGGAATGTCCGCGTGATGCAAAGTCGCGTCCCCTCAGCAAACGGGGTCCTTTTTAAAGGAGAACACTTAGTCCATTTTGGGATTAATGAAAAATGCACAAGGCTGCGTCCCTCGCGTCTGCTTGATCCGCGTCTTTCCTAGCGAAGCAGATTCGCGTCTCTCCCTACAGACGGATGCCGCGTCTTCTGAACTCATGCCGAGTCTCCCTATGGATTGACGCTGCGTTTCATCAAAAGAACTTAGTTCTGCCCAAGTCCTTCTGAACTCATGGCCGCGTCTCCCTATGGATCGACGCTGTGTTTCACCCAAAGAACTTGGTTCTGCCCAAGTTCTTCTGAACTGATACCCGCGTCTCCCTGTGAACAGAGGCCGCGAGTCGATGCTGCGTTTCATTGAAAGAACTTAGTCTTACCTAAGTTCAGTATTCACAGCTAGTGATCAAGAAGTTGGATTCATCCACAGCTAAGCAAAGAAGATGGAACAAAAAATGCCCTTTTTATATCAAAAGTGGATACAAACACTCTGATAAATAGAGTGTCCTTTTCTTTACAAAAAAAAAAAAAAAAAGAAGGCTAAATGTCCTGGTTCGCCAAGGAACGAATTTGCTCCCTGAGATGATGCATCTTGATCTGACGTGCCTTCTCAGCCTCCATCATGGCTTGGACCCGCATCTCCTCTTCAGATAGGAAGGGTTTTGCAGCCAGCTGCGCTCGCAGAGATTCCACCCTGGAAGAATGTAGAGACAGACTCTCTTCAGCTCGCGCTTTAGCCGCCTGTTGCTCCGCAAGCTCCTCTTAGATGGTAACAAGCTTCTTCTCATTGATCGCAAGCACAGCTTCTGCCTTGGCAATGGTGTCTCGAGCCTTGGCAATGGTGTCCCGAGCACTGATGATGACGTGCTCCGTGCTCTGCATGACAATCTCGGATTCCCTTGAATCGTCAGTTAGTTTCTGACATTCAGCCTGGGAATATTCGAGGCTGCGGATCTCTGCATCTATTTGTGCCTCTGCCTCCTGTCGCTCTTGTTCTTGAGCAGCTAAGAGCCGGGTTAGGGTGGCCTGGGCCTCACTAGAAGAGCTGGCATTTTCCAAAGACTTCAGCTCGTGCAGGTCGTCTCCCAGTTGCTCCACCACCCGCAGACACGCCTGGGCAAGTGAGGGGCTTCCGGTTAATTCGACGTTCTCGGCCAGATTTCTGAGAAGCGTCTGGGCAAAATTGAAGGAGCTGCTTCCACGTAAGATGAGATTAATACATGATCCCATCGAAGCAAAGAATTGTTGCACCATCTGGCGTGCCAGTTCCCCCATATCGTCACCACCTGGGAAGCTTCCCGACCCCTTTTCTGTCACGGGATAAGGCGGATCTTCTCGCACAAGAGTTGTGCTACCACCGATACGGCTAGAGCAGAAGTAGCCTCGGGCGTTTCCAGAGGTGCTATCTTTGTAGGAATCTCCTCCTCAGAAACTTCAGCCGAGACCTGAGCCGTGTGGCCTTCTGGAGGATATCAATCGTTGGACTCTCCACCTGAGCCCCCTTAGTTCTCTCTGCAAATGACCACAACATTAGCCACAAAGGTGAAAAGCGAAACATTCAAAATATCAGAACTTCCTTACCACCTGGGAGGTCCAGAGATAGCGAACCCTTGGGTGAATCCTGCAGAGTGAGAGCTTCCCCAGCCTCAGTGGGTACCTCCTTTCCGGCAAAGCGGAGGGCTCCCTAGTTTCCGCAATCGCCCCTTCCGAAGTTGTCTCGCCAACCGAAGCCTCAACTCCTTCGAGCTGGGTCACCTCTTTTACCATCTCCTCGATATGCGAGGAGGTTGTAGTCTCGGCATCCTCAGCCAACCCTGCAGCGTAAAAGAAGAATGTTAAGACACCTTCTTCAAAACCAAAGAGGAAATCGGGTGAAAGTACCTGCAGTGGAGCAACTGTCGCCAACGGTGATGGCGCCGTCAACGGTTCCCCCCCCGTACATTTCTTCCTCCGAGATATGGGAGAACTTGCTCGGATCAGGAAGAGTGGGTTCATCACCGTAGTCGACCTCGTCTTCAAACTCGCTTTCCCCTGAGTACGAGGAAGAAGACAGCTCAACGCGAGGAAGCTCTGCAACCGGAGCCTTGCCTCCAATTACCCCAGTGGTAGGACTGGGATCAATTGCCCGAGGACTGGAGATGAAGACACAAGGAGACCCCGACTGCTGTGCCTCATCTCTTCTTTCATGAGTAGAAGAAGGCTCGGGTTGAGCTAAAATCCCCAGAATATCGACATCTCCTCCGCTCATGATGTCGACCTCTAGCTGCTCATCCTCGTCAGTGGCGGTGGATCGATCAACAAGCTCCCCTTCCTCCGCAGACCCGTGGTTTCTGCTAAGTGACCTGGGAACACGGACTAGAGGAGTTTCTTCTTCAGCTATATCCTCCTCCCTCAGTTCCCTGACACCAGAAGGGATGGCCGCTGGTAGAGAAACTGCTGGCGCCAAGTCTCTCCGCACCTTCTTACGGGCAGGCCCAGCAGTAGAAGTAGAGCCCTGACGACGCTTGCTCACCTCCTGTCGAGACTTAGTTGCTTGCGGCTCTGCCCTTGTTGCTCGCGGCTCCGCCTTAGTCGCTTGCGGCTCCGCCCTTGGTAGTCGTGGCTCCGTGGCTCGTGGCTCCCTTCTCGTTCTTCTCCCACCTCCTTCTGGGCCTTCAAGTACTGTTCTACAAGTTTCGACGGTTTATCGGACTCTGTCCTTGCCTCGAGACTTGCATTGATGCTCTCGATGCATGAAGACGCCGGAAAAAAGTCTGGTGTCTGGATGGCTTGGGAGTACCAAGTGCAGAAGCTGAGGCTCATACGGCACTGTTGGACGCGGAAAACTGTAAAAGCGGACTGGAGCAACTTTTCGTTGAATCAGATGAAAATTACAACAGGCTAATCTTCCGGTTACAAGGGAGGGAGAATATTGAATCTTGAATCCCCCTTTGTTTAGTGCTGGGTTCTTCGTGTGGCGGTGGAGAGTGAATCTTGTTCTCCGTTGACCAGATGACCGTCAGTACCGTCGAGGGATCTTCTCCTTGGCAGGTAGAAGGAGTAACTCGGCCCCTCCACCAAAACTCTAAAAGAGAAGGTAGGCGAAGAGCAACTTGTACGCAGCAAGCTGGCTTGAAGAGTCGAGCTCTCTCTCTCTGTTGATGATCTCTCCTTTTTCTTTTATCGCCAAAAGTCCCCTAGGGTCCGACCCAAGAAAAATCCTCTCTTTTCTTCCCCCCCAAAATCCGACCTCTCTTCAATAGTGACGGGACTATTTATAGGGTTTTTAGGGGGTGATCGTGCCCCCTAAAAGTGCTCCACGTGAGGGCCAACTTCCTCGCTACATGGGCGGTGGATGGCGCCATAATCGGGGTGGTTACAACCAAGGTGCGGGCGCCTTGATGCTGAGACGCGGCGTTGAGAGCCAACGCGCCTTGATGCGGAGACGCGGGCGTTGAGCCAACGCGCCTTGATGCGGGCGTTGAGCCAACGCGCCTTGATGCTGAGACGCGGGTTTGGACTTTCGCGTCTTGATTGTCACATTTAGCCTTGCGCCTGGATCTTGGATGTCTACGTTTTGGTGGCTTGTCTTGGTGATTTTTAGACAGCCTACAGAACCCCCTCCAAAGTTTTCGATATTCCGCAGTTAACTGGGACGGATTTCGAAATACTTTGGACTCTAGCTGAGTTCGCCTTCATGACTAGACTGTTGATGCTCCGGGTTTAATCTTATCTGGAGTTGGTCTTCGTGAGTGTACTGTTGAACTCTTTGAAGCCCCCAGAGTTGATCATGTTTGAGTGTCTAGATGCACAGTCTAAACCTCCCCGATTGCTTTTAGTCTGTCACTGCTGGCGAGCTTTAAGCCAGGAGTGGTTGGTCGTCTGCTTGTGTCAGTGTACTGTTGAACTGATTCGCAGAAGCAGGGACTGAACGCGGGTTCCTTTTTGAAAAGCGGAGACGAGGCTGCTTTAAGACGCGACTTCTTAGTAAGGCGCGACCTTTTGGTAATGGAAACGCGACTGATCTTCATAAGGCAGACGCGATGTTCAGCTGAAGACGCGAACTCCGGAGAGACGCATCTTTTGAATATAGATGCGATTGTCTGGGCGCATTTATGGCGATGCTGACGGGGCATAGCCATCGAAGAGACATGGCCGTCGGGTGCGAGTCCGTGTCACGTCATGATTGCGCTGCCAGTTGGCCCTGGGGAACCGACGGGATTTTACCTTTTGGCGCGCGGATTTCTTGGCTCATTAAATGATCTGTGCCACGTGTCTAGCGACGGTTCGTGCAGAGTCCGTGCGCATGATCTTCTCTGTGCGTTAAAGTGATTCCTGTTCCACGCGTCGAACAGAGATTCGCTGGCAGAATACGCTGCATATCTTCGCGAATCCCTGTGCCTATAAAAGCCACAGTTGGGAAGATTCCTCTTCTTCTCCGAACGCACTCGCTGATAAGATTAAGAAAGAGAACTTCCTCTTCATTCATCTGTTTGAACCTCGGATCGAATTGGCCATGGCTCCCAAGACCAAGCCGATTGCTTCTTCTTCAAAGGCGACCGTCGCCGAGGCCCGGAGGGGCAGCTCCTCCTCTGCGCAGGATGTTGTTCTCCAAGGTCTCCAAGGTAAATGCCTTTTAGGCGGAAGTTTCGCCATTAAAAGAAGTTCACAGAACCTTTAAGAACCCTTAACACACGAATTTAAATCGTGTTTGATTCCCAGACGCAGTCTTTGGGTTGATAACCATGACGCGGGTTTGGACCCTCGCGCCATTGGGTCCTGCGCTTCAGATTCTTCACTTAGAATATTTTCTAATTGTGAAGGGTTCAGACGCGGACTTAGTTTACAGAACGCGAATTTGATCCTTGCGTTCTGTTTCGTCAGCTGTTGATTTTGATGAATCTGGCACCCGAGTCCAAGCACTTTGACATCTGGGGATGTGAAAGGAAGGGAGTTACCCTCCTTAACTTCTGGCGATTATGGTGATGGAAGGGTTAAGGTGGATAACTCCCTTCTTTTCGCACCCCAGAAGTGACATCAAGGAGAATGTTGTGGAGACGCCGATCCTGCAGGTCTGGACGCGGATTTGATAATTCCTACGTCCAGTGCCTCTTCTGCGTGGATGCGCAGGTCTGGACGCGGATTTGATAATTCCTGCGTCCAGTGTCTCTTCTGCGTGGATGCGCAGGTCTGGACGCGGATTTGATAATTCCTGCGTCCAGTGTCTCTTCTGCGTTCGGATTATGAACACTTAGCATTTTTTCCTTACTTTTGATAGAGTATCTAACTAAGTGTCCTTTTCTTTTTGCAGCGCCACGCCCTGCTACTTCACTCGCCAAGAAGCGCCACTTTGGACATGTAGGGGTGCTGACCGGGACTTGACCTTTGTGTTACAGAGGACTGTTCCTGTGACAGCTGACAAGTCGCAGGCTCGTGGGGAGAGGCTCTCGAATGTTGACATGAGGACTCTTCGGGTGCTTATGACTGATGCAGCATTTGCAACGGATGCTGGCATCAAACTGGAGAAGCCTGCCTTCTTCTTCGGAGATCGTATCCACGATGGCGGCCATAGCGTATATGACGGGACTTACAAATGGCTCCGTCAAATAAGGGGTGGAAGATTCTTTCTTCCGAACATGGAGAGGATGTTCCCGCTGTCCTACTTCCAGCACATGTCCGTCCCTCGGAAGATGGAATGGGACCTCTCTCGATATGTCCCTGAGATTACTCTCGGTGATTTGGGCTCCCACAAAGTGCACCGTCATGATAGCCATGACAGGTCAGTATCGGCCTTTTCCCTGGGTCGCGCAAGTCTGAAGTTCCGGCTGGGGAGATACCACAACTTGGCACTACCTTCCTCAACGCATTCATGGAAGCGGAGGGTGATTATCCCGTTGGGTTCCGTGCACCGGGGTGGGTCCGTTCCACGGAGAACTATTGGTGGGGCAGGATGGTCGGCTTTGTCCTCACCGAGCTCGGGGATCTGCTAAAGCGTGTGGGACTGTACCCAGCGGTCAGAGCCGTGCAGTGGGGGATCCCTCAAAGCTCTCAGAACTTCTTCGGGATTCTAGAGCGTTATAATTCTTTGACGGGGACGTTCTTCACTCCGGTCGGGGAGATGGGCCTTGCTCTGCACGAGCTGCATGAGGTCTCGGGGCTGTCGACAGGGGACATTCCCTATGAGAATATGTCCCGACCACGGTGGAGCTTCACCATTTGAAGGAGGAGTTTCCCCTCATATATGAGACCTACTGGGAAGTGCTATGTCACTTCCACATTTGCGGCCAGATAACCAAATGGCGGTCGCAGGGAGTCAAGCAACTGTCTTGGGCCAGTTACTTGTTCAACAACGTCAACACCAAAGACCATCGGATAACTCGATTGGCTCCCAGCTCCGACAGGGAGGTTGAAGACAGGATCGACCAGGCTTCTGACAGTTTCTACACCACGGAGTCGAATGAGGACGGTTTCGACCCTGACTTGGTTTTTGAGAGCTTTCACCATCAAGCCCGGACCCCTATCTCCGATCGGGCGCTGTTGGCGGGCTTTCTGATGCTGTGGCTGAAGCGCTGTGTGGTGCCCACGCTGCCACATGAAGTCATTGTTGCTGACGTGGTGTACCCGGCGGTGCTCCTGGCTCATGGCAACCCCATAGCCCTTCTCCCGGCCGTGGCGGCTGGTATTCAGAGCGGGCTGCGGGCGCTCACTAAGAGTTTCTGCGAGCCACCGAAAACTGCAGACTCCGAGGGAAAGCCGTATGTTGACTCAGAGGGGAGTCCGACGGTGAAGCGTCCCAACCCTCGTGTCGAGCTGCCTTACACGTACCTCATGGCTTGGTACGTGATGCATTGCCCTTCCTTGATGACGGCGGTGCGTTGGAGGGAGAGTTCTGTCCCTTTTGTACAGCGGTTGGAGGGTTCGAAATGGCGTGATCCTTATATATATTACGTCCGGAAGTGCCTTTCAGACCCTGCGAACTACCAGCTCAATCGCTGCTCCCCCAGATCCCTGGTGCATCTCTCGGGGATCTACTTGTTGATTCTGTTGGCCCAGATGACTTCACGAGGTTATCCGCGGGAGCCTTCTGGTGGTTGCTCAATATCCGGCCCGGATATGTGCTTTTCCGCAAGGGACGTCATGCACCATTGAGCCGTACATGCCGAATCGCTTCGCTCGACAGTTCGGCTATGATCAGCTCTATGTCGGAACCCCAATGCTCGACTCGCCTTCGAAGGGAACCTGTTCGAGGGTGCCCGGGCCTGGTACTATAGTGTGGCTGGAGGGACGGGAGTAACTTTCCGTCTACCTCTCGAAGGGCCCAAGTGCCGTACGAGCTTCAGCTTCTGCACTTGGTACTCCCAGGCCATCCAAACACCAGACTTTTTTCCGGCGTCTTCATGCATCGAGAGCATCAATGCAAGTCTCGAGGCAAGGACGGATTCTAGTAAACCGACGAAACTCGTGGAACAGTACCTGAAGGCCCAAAAGGAGGTCGGGCGAAGAATGAGAAGGGAGCCACGAGCCATGGAGCCACGACCACCAAGGGCGGAGCCACAAGCGACTAGGGCAGAGCCGCAAGCAACTAAGTCTCGACAGGCGGTGAGCAAGCGTCGTCAAGGCTCTACTCCCACTGCTGAACCCGCTCCGAAGAAGGTTCGAAGAGACTTGACAACCGAAGTCTCTCGATCTGAAGAGATCCCTGCTGTCGTTGAGGCACTGAGGAGGAAGAGATAGCTGAAGAAGAAACTCCTCTAGTCCGTGTTCCCAGGTCACTTAGCAGAGGCCACGGGTCTGCGGAGGAAGGGGAGCTCGTTGATCGATCCGCCGCCACTGACGAGGATGAGCAGCTAGAGGTTGATATAATGAGCGGAGGCAATGTCAAGATCCCTGGGATCTCAGCTCAGCCCGAGTCTTCCTCAGCTCAACAGCCCGGGTCTCCTTCTGTCTTCATTTCCAGTCCTCGGATGGCTGACCCCAGCCCTACCACTGGGGTAGTTGGAGGCAAGGCTCCACCTGCAGGGGTTTCGCGCGAGGCGCAATCGTCTTCCTCACTCTCAGGGGAAAGCGATTTTGAGGACGAGGTTGACTACGGTGATGAACCCGCTTTTCCTGATCCGAGAAAGTTCTCCCATATCTCGGAGGAAGAAATATACGGGGGTGAGCCATCAACGGTATCACAGCCGGCGGTTGTTCCCGCGGGAGGTACTCTTTTCGCCTTTTGACCTAATTTCCCTTTTTAATTTTGAAGAGGAGGCTTTAACATTCTCCCTTTTATATTGCAGGATTGGCTGAGAATGTCGAGGCTGCACCCTCCTCGCAGATCGAGGAAATGGTACAAGAGTTGACCCAGCCAGAAGGGGTCACGGCTTTGGTTGCCGAGATAACTCCAGCGGGGGCAACTACTGATGCCGGGGGGTTTCTCCTTTGCCGGAAGAGGAGGCAACCCCTAAGGCCGGGAAGAACCCACTCTGCCGGGTGAAGGGGTTACTATTGAAGCTAGGGAGACTTCCACTCCGCAGGACTTGCCCAAGGATTCGCGTCTCTGGACTCCCAGATGGTAAGGAAGTTCTGATATATTAAATGTTTTGCTTTTCTTCCTTTTGTGTAATGTCACAATAACTTGCATAGAGAACTGAGGGGGCTCAATTGGAGAGTCCGACGGTCGGTACCCTTCCAGAAGGCCACGCAGCTCAGGTCTCGCTGAAGCTTCTGAAGAGGTTGCGCCATCATTAGCTGTGGAGGTTTCCTGCAGATAAACACCCCCGGAAGCGCCAGTGGTCGGTCTCGCTCTTGACGTATCGACGGTCAGCACGACTCTTGCGCAAAAAGAGCCGGCTTGCACCGTGACAGAAAAGGGGTCGGGAAGCTTCCCAGGTGGTGACGATATGGGGAACTGGCACGCCAGATGGTGCAACAATTCTTTGCTTCGATGGGATCATGTATTGACCTCATCTTACGTGGAAGCACCTCCTTCAATTTGTCCCGACGCTTCTCAGAAATCTGGCCGAGAACTCGAATTAACCGAGGCCCCTCACTTGCCCAGGCATGTCTGCGGGTGGTGGAGCAACTGGGAGACGACTGCACGAGCTGAAGTCTTTGGAAAATGCCAGCTCTTCTAGTGAGGCCCAGGCCACCCTAGCCCGGCTCTTATCTACTCAAGAACAAGAGCGACAGGAGGCAGAGGCACAAATAGATGCAGAGATCCGCAGCCTCGAATATTCCCAGGCTGAATGTCAGAAACTACTGACGATTCAAGGGAATCTGAGATTGTCATGCAGAGCACGAAGCACGTCATCATCAGTGCTCGGGACAACCATTGCCAAGGCTCGGGACACCATTGCCAAGGCAGAAGCTGTGCTTGCGATCATGAGAAGAAGCTTGTTACCATCAAAGAGGAACTTGCGGGGCAACAGGCGGCTAAAGCGCGAGCTGAAGAGAGTCTGTCTCTACATTCT
>JAVJIF010023327.1:0-68494 GCA_038442645.1 Agave tequilana
CAAATAGATAATAAGGTTTCTAGTCCACCATCTCATCCAGTACCAAAGCTAACACCTCCTGTCCCAATGCAACCAACTTCTGACAACCCATCTTTTAGTACAGAGCCATCCACTTCCAAGACCAAGGGTAAAGAAAAGGTAGATGAGCAACCTTATAAGCCTAGAGTACCATTTCCAAATGGCTTAAGAATCCCAAGACAAATGCTCACATGGAGAAAATAAAAGAATGTTTAATAAGGTCCAAATCAATGTCCCTCTTCTTGATGCCATACAACAAGTGCCATCATATGCTAAATTCTTAAAGGAAATGTGCACCAAGAAGAGAAAAACACAAGTCCCTAAAAAGGTCTTCCTAGCATCATCCATCAGCGAGCTGCTCAATGGTCCATTCCTGTTAAATACAAAGACCCAGGGAGCCCCACCATTTCATGCATCATAGGACAGACCACCATTAATAGGGCACTTCTTGATTTGGGGGCCAGCATCAATCTCCTGCCTTTCTCTGTGTACCAACAATTGGGGTTAGGTGATCTCCGTCCTACCCAAATAACTATCCAATTGGCTGATCGCTCTATCACTAGACCAAAGGGGGAAATTCACGATGTCCTTGTCAAAGTTGGGGAATTCATTTATTCTGTTGACTTTATAGTCCTTGAAACAAAACCTGTGTCTAATTCCAATCAAAGGGCTCAAACTCCTGTCATTTTGGGCGACCATTCCTGGCTACTGCAAATGCCATCATTAATTGCCGGAATGGATCAATGAGGTTGACCTTTGGTCACATGACACATGAACACAATGTCTTCCACACACAGCCTCATAAAATAAAAGATCAAACATTTGAGGTTAGCTTCATTAGTAACAATCGTGAGGAAGAAGGTGAAGATTCAAAAGATGAGTCAAAATCTTGTGATTCTCTTTTCCGAGTACCCTTTCAACAGGGGAAAGTTGATTTGGATATTTTCACCTTCAATGAGCCAACTGTGAATATATCCGAACCTCCGATTGATATTTCCTTTGAAGATCTGTTTGCTGATGAGATCATGTATCTAGATGAGTCAACTCGGGGTAGGTTAGCTAATTGTCCACTTCCGGATGTTGACCTTAGTTTTGAAGAATTGTATGGAGAGGAGCTGAATTTCCTTAACATTGGAAGTGATGAGATTCAGAGTGAGAGTGGAGATAAGGAATTTTTTAATAAACAATGTGGTGGAATGAGGGTGAATGATAATAATAAAAATTGAATCTGGAAACACCTAAGGCTAACAAAATTCAAACCGTTTCCCAACTGAGTTCACGAAAGCAGACGCACTGGAATGATGGGAAACGGGCCAGAGGAAAACGACCAAAAGCCTAGGTAATGGTTACACTTGTATATACTCTTTGTAAATAATTTTTTGCACTTTTTTGTAAATAAAAGTTTCTTACCTCTTACCTATTTCTTGCATACATATATCATGATGCATTGAGGACAATGCATGAAATAAGTGTGGGGGAGGGTTTACTAACATAGAGTTTTTAGATCTTCTTTCTTTTACACTTCTTTTTAGAAATAAAAAAATAAATAAAAAAATAATTAAAAAAATAAAAAATAAAATAAAAAAAAACTTTTTGAAATAAGAGACAAATGTTTTGATCTATTTTTAAGAAATTAAGATGTATCTTAGAAATTAAGAAAGCCTTAATTATGACATCTTAAACCTAGTTGAAATAATAGATCTTGTTTGAAATTATAGGCTAAGTAAGAAAAATTGAGGAGATATTTTTATCTTGAATTTATTGCCTTAGATAATATGCACTTCACACTTACACATTTTTGGGATGGAAACAAAGACCTAAAATGCCATAAAATAAATAAAAAAATTAATAAAAAAAAATAAAACATCACTTATTAAGCTGGATAATTATGCCTCAAGAAGCATGCTTATTCACGCCTAACGGTGAAAAACATCACTCATTAAGCTGGAGAATTATGCCTCAAGAAGCATGATTATTCACGCCTAACGGTGATCAAAGGAATAATCCCCTTTAGTTTTGGGCCTTTTTCACTCCAGACCTTAACCCGAGGGATGTTTTCTCATCTGGTGCCCTAAGACCGACTGGTTTGGGAGTCATCGGTTATAGGCTCGTTACAAGGGTGAACTAGAAAGCCTAAACTAAGGGAAGAAAAAGAAAAAAATATATAAAAATATATATATATATATAATAAATAAATGGCTTGATGGTTGGAGTTGAAATCCCAGAAATTTTCACTGAACACGGTGTGCATATTATCTAGGTTTTATGAAAGATAAAGTATTCAATTCAATTTTGAACTCTTACCTTAATTGAAGATAAGATCTTGCATAGAGACTAAGTTTAAGAAAGAATGATTATAGGTGGACTTATGACCTAAGATCACTTATATTTTTGCAAAAATAGTTCAAAAACATGTCTCTCTTTCAAAATGCATTTTCAAAACACTAACATTTGTTTTCTTTCTTTATGGATTTTGTGGGTGCAATCCGCTGAAAACCCTCAGGAGACAACACTCCTCCTTCAGGGTAACCTAGAGGTTTAACGGCTTGTTGCACGTGCTCAGTGCAATCGCGTCACCTGCGAAAGTGGTGTAATAAAATTAGTAGTATAGTTTTTCTTTTCTTTTTCTTTGTTTTGCTCGGGACGAGCAAAAGAATAAGTGTGGGGGTGTGATTAGTACACAAATGTGCATATTTTACCATATCATTCCCATGCATATTGCAAATAAATATATGATTTTTACTCATCTTCTCTATATATTTGCAGGTCCACACTCAAATGAGAGAAAGCCCAATAATCACTTTAATTAGCAATAATAAAGAGATTAATTCTAAGCCTAAGATAAAGCCCAAATTTGAATCCAGAATTAAGAGAGATCCGCGCGCCAACTCAAGTTCTAGAAGACCACATGGCTAACAAACTTGTAACAACTTCGTACCAGAAAGTTATTAGCCAACGGCCACAAAACTGCCGCGCCTTGCCGCCAATCTGCGGCAGATCTGGGTCTGTTGGATCTCGGATTTTGCGCCAACGGCCTAGGCTCTCGAAGCTTCTCTCTGATCCTATAAATACTGCACCTGGACCTGCGAGAAAAGACTGAACAAAAGAAGAGAGAGAAGAGGATAGATCATTGTATTTTTGTAGGATTTTTCTCTAGGTTTTCTTTCTCTTAGTCTTCTTCTTCCCTAGAAATCTTTGCAAGAGAGAGATTGTAAGAGAGAGAGAGCTTGTGTAATCAAGGTGTGACAACTTGTGGAGCAAGGATTCATCCATTCTCTTCACTCTACTCAAGCAATTTCTAGTATTATTTTGCTTTCTTTACTTCTATTTTACTTTACTTGCAATTTTATTCATGCTTTGTTTTGCTTTTCTAATGGCTAGTAGCTAATTCTTTCTTCTCATGGCTAGCTAACAACTTACCTTGCTAATTACTAACTCATGGGTGATTGCTATCTTTAATCTTGCAAAGTGTATGATCTTCTCTTCTCCGATGGGTTACTTTCATACTTGGCTAGTATCTTGTTGTAATTCTCCATATGATTCATGTGTGCCTCATTTAGAGCCTTGTCTTTAGAACAAGTGCCTTGATGGAACATGGAGATGGATCACCAAACATATGCTAATAGATGTACAACTTCTTCACTTTCAATTGATGTATGTTGTATCTTCTTCCTTAGCCTCCCTTGTGTGTCGCTCTTTTGATTCCATTATTGAAAGTCTACTTGTAGGCCAATGACATCTATGAAGTCTACAAGACAAGTCCAAGAATGATCCCCATCATCCAAGTGGGAAAGTAATTAGACCAACACGCAAGACATACATATGCCGATGAGTCAACATGAGGCAAGCATCACCATCACGGAGTTTAGTAAGTCTTTAGCAAGGAAGTAAGGTTAGCTAGCCATGGTTTTTTCATCTTAAATTCTTTCAAAGTTTTACTTTCTTTTAGTGTGAATACTAAATCCAATCTTGATTTTGATTTCTCTCGATTTCCATCATGAACATATCCATCCATTCTTTCATTTCTTCTTCATTGTTTTATTCTTTATTTTTTTAAGCATAGAAGAATTCTCGTTTTACATCTTCACTACCTATCGTAAAGCTTCCATCGCAAGCTCTCCCTGAGAATCGACTCGGTATAACCCTATGCTATAACGGAGATAAGAAAGGGTATATTAATCATCTTTCATACATTTGTGGAGTGATCTAAGCACTTGAGGTTGTTTCTAAACCTTATCTCCTTAATTGAATACATATATTTGTGCTCATTTATACTCCATAATACGACACCTTTCTCGTCTAACCATTCAGCTAGGTTTAAGATGTCATAATTAAGGTTTCCTTAATTTCTAAGATCATCTTAATTTTCTTAAAAATAGATCAAAACTTTGTCTCTTGTTTCAAAAAAAAAATTTAAAGAAAGGGAAAAAATCGAATACAAAGGAAAATTCTAAGAATATCCTAAAAGAAGTCTAAAAGAAAGAAAGTCTAAAACTCTATGTTAGTAAACCCTCCTCCACACTTATCTCATGCATTGTCCTCAATGCATCGTGATGTATGTATGCATGAAATAAATAGCGAGGGAAGAAAAATCAATTATATGTCGTTGTAGTATAGTGGTGAGTATTCCCGCCTGTCACACGGGTATCCCGGGTTCGATCCCCGGCAACGGCGCCAAAAATTTGGTCGAGGCGACACCAGCACTCGAAGATGTGTAATATGAAATCAATGAAAAGCTTGTATGTGCTAATGTTTCCTCGATACTTTCATTATAGCATTGGCTCAACGGGTCAAATGCACAGGGACGGGAGGCGATAGAAGCATTAACAGTCTTTATTCACGTTGGTTTTTAACAAGTCTTCTTTGTTTAAAGAATGAAAAAGAAAATAAAAGAAATCCAGAAAGTGATAGGTGAGGAGAGCGATGAAAGCGATGTAAAAATAAGGGAGAAGTGGTTTGAAAAACAAAATAAAGATGGAACAAAGGTAAACTAAAAAAGTGGTGAAGACATTGATAGAAAAATGATAAAAGAAATTTGGAAATAATTTTCAAAACAAAGTAAAATAAAACTCATGGCTACTAACTACTAATTGCTCCACTAACCATGCTAACCTCTTAGTGATAGTTACCTCACATGGATCCTCGGCCATCACTAATCCTTGGCTTCAAGAGACGATACAGAGCATGGCCCATGAGATTTTTCTTCTATATTCAAACAACACATCCATACCACATAACAAGTTACAAGCTACTATTAAATCATTAAAATCGGTTAGAAGTGAGCATGAAATAAAGTTAGCTTTACAAGTTAGCAAGTTAGTGGGTTAGGTGTTAGAAATGTTAGAATGTTAGAATCCATCATCATGAGCCATCAATGACTCTTGCAAGAGTAAGGCCTTGTAGAGGCTACTAGATTCATGTGGATTATCAAGTAAGTGGTTGATGGTTAGTGGTTAGTAGTTAGATTGTCATGAGAAGAAAAGATTAGCTAAGCATCATGTAGAAGATGAAGAAGATTACAATGGAGAAGAAAGGAGGCACCTTTACATAGATTGTCACTTTCTATTACATCAATCCCTCTCTATCTCTCTCTGAATCTCTCAGCCCTACTATAAAATCTAAAAACAAAATAAAATACAAAAGAAAAGAAAGGAAGAAACACTTACACTACACTACACTAAAGATAGAAAACCTAGCCTAAAATTCAAAACTGCTAGCGTTTCGGGCCTCTATAGAGGTATTTATAGACATACAAGGCTTCTAGAAGATGAGACGGGGCCAGCCACGCGTCGGAGATCGACGCGTGGCTCCACCATATTGCTACGGAAACGCTGTTATTACCACGTTTTCACAGCAATACCAGGGATATAAGTCTCTGGTTTCGGTGAGCGCGTCCCCGTCTCTTCTAGGACTTTCTTGGTATATTCGGATTTCGGTATTTTTGGCCGGATATTCGTCTGTCGTACACAAGGGTCTAGATTTAATGTATCATCTAGAAGATCCCTTACTTGGCCTCCAAGAATTACAGATTTAATTACCCAAAAATGGGTTTAATTAAGCTCTTATTACCTTTTGGCCATTGGACTCTTGATTTATCTGCAAAGTAGACCAAAACGTAATTAGAAATGATATTTTATTCATAATCGGTAGGAAATGCGATATAATAATACAAAATTGTAGACTAATTAAGTATTTATGAGAGGAGAAGATAAGTATGGGTGAAACGAAGTTCAACCCAAACTTTCATGTCAAAATCCCCTCAAAAAAAAATCTGCACTATTTCAATCAACCGCTGAAGCTTGGCAGTCGATCTGTTTGATCACTCAAAACACAGCCAACTCAGTGCGCTAGATCCAGTAGATGAATGATCGTCTCTAGTTGATCCATGGATGAATAGTAAAAATGTCAATAGTCACATACGATTGTATCAATGAAGAATAGTATTGTGCAATCAAATTAAAATAATCAAAAGAAATCAAAAAGTTCGAGCACAAATTCAAAACCTAAGGAACGGATGATTGTACCCGGCAGTCGATCCAAACAGGACAAAAGCTGTGCTGGCAGTCGATTGATAGGCCATGGTGGTCGATCAATGATGCACTCAAGAGTTGGGGCAGAATACTGTCAAGCAACGAACGGTCGATCGTCCCTAGCAGTCGATCCGACTGAGTGCATAATCGATTTTGGCAGACGAAGTATTGACCATGGCGGTTGATCCGAGACCCAACAAAAACGTGGGGTCCAAAAACTGTCAAACATGGACGCTTGATAGACTTTGGCGGTCGATCCATCTGCGCGCTGCTTCAGCTTTTGAAATGTGCATTTGCAATCCGGTCGACCGCTAAGTTCTGGCAGACGATCCAAATGATCCCAATTTTGAAATCAGTATAAATCCAAATAAACATATAATCAAAAAATATAGCCTCAAATGGGTATTTTAAACATTTTGGGCATTTTAATAAAACTTTGGAGAAAATACAATAGATATCAAAACAAACGTATATGCACAAATGCGATAATGAATTCTAGTGCCAATTAAATTTCTTGTCTCAATTCTTCTTGCCTTACACGGTATTCTAAAGTAAATTTAGCAATTTTCAGCTAGATTTTCTTACTTCAATAGATTTTGCATTGATTTGCTCTTCACTCTACCTCCACTTTGAGAATTCTCGATAAATTAAGTAATTGAGCTAGAAATGTTCTATCACCTCTTTGATTGATATAGCAATATGAGATTTGTTCCAACCTCTGTAGAAGTGCTTTGATCTAGCTCAAAACACAAAACACTAGAGTATGAAATTTTAGTATAAAAATAGCTTAATGAATATTCATCAATCAAATTAAAACACAATAGGGCTAACATTGAAGAGGTTAGACAAAATGAGAAGAAACTTCTTTTGGAGAGGCAATCAGACCAACTAGAGATATAACTAGAGATATATAATCTGGCCACATAGGATAACATCTGCAAATCAAAGATGAAGGATGTCTAGGAGTAATGAATCTCCAATCATGAAGAAGGCCCTCCTGGGTAAGTGGTGGTGAAGCTCCATATCAATCCACAATCAGCTCTCTCCACCATGATGACCTCTAAATATACGACCGTTCTTTCTATATTCCCGGAAGCCCCCGTTTAGGACGACATCCCATTTTTGGAGAGAGATTTATGCCTCCAAATACGTCTTCCTTATGGGGTCTGGTTTTACTCTGGCAGACGGCTTGAAAATTCATTTCTGGAAGATTAAATGTTGTGGGGACATTGCACTTTGCAATTGGTTCCCGGACAACGTTCAGGCACCACGGGGAGAAAAATGATATGGCTCGTCAACAGTGGAGAAGAAAATGTGGTGTCTCAGGTTTACTCCAAGGGACCCCCCCACCACGAGGGTTTGAGCAGGAAACTCTGGATTTCCTACAGCTTTCGAAACCTGCTGGTCCGCGTGGATCTGCTTCAAAACTGCCAGGTGACTACAGTCACCAAGTCTTCTAATATTTATGAAACTACCCTTCGTGGCAGGAAATGGCCGGGTAAGCTTGGCCTAGCTACTAAGTAGTTGGCTAGTTATACATTTCAACTCTCACTGAAGTTCTTAATGAGTTATTTTATTCTATTTTTGGCTCTTGATTTGCTTCAAAGAAGTTGAACTAACAACAGCACTAGAAAAATAACAGGACCAATAATCTTAAAAAAGTTGAACAACCAACCTAACTCTAAGCCAAGTCACAGCAAATCCACAAAGCTCACGCCACCATAAATACCTCCCATGATTAGTCTCTTCATTCACAGCATTCCACCACTTGCCAATTTCTTTCTTCCTCTTTTTCAATCAGCTTGCCATCATGGCCTCGAAGGCTAGTTTCTTCGTCATAAGCCTCTCTGTTGTCCTCATCATTTTTAGCAACTCCATGTGCCACGCAGCCGGCCGCCATCTTTTGGAGTTTCCCTTACCAGAAATTCCGACACTTCCCAAGCCTGAAGTACCTCCACTGCCTGAAATTCCAACACTTCCCAAGCCTGAACTGCCTCCACTGCCTGAATTGCCAAAGTTTGAATTGCCACCCTTACCCAAGGTACCAACCATATCTAAGACCGAGCAAGCTCCACTGCCTGAAATTCCAACACTTCCCAAGCCTGAACTGCCTCCACTGCCTGAAATTCCAACTCTGCCTAAGCCTGAACTGCCTCCTCTGCCTGAATTGCCAAAGTTTGAGTCGCCACCCTTGCCCAAGGTACCAACCATATCTAAGACAGAGCAAGCACCATTGCCTGAGGTGCCAACCTTTCGAAAGCCTGAACTACCACCCCTGCCTGAGTTGCCAAAGCCTGAGCTGCCAACTCTACCAAAGCCTGAACTTCCACCCCTGCCCGAATTACCGAAGCCCGAGCTTCCTCACTTACCCGAATTCCCATCTTTCCCCTCAGTTCCAAAGGTTCCATCTACCGAGGAAGCCACTAGCCCATGAGAGATACGTTGTAAAGACTCTACAAGTATGGTCAATGGTTGTGTTACATAGAGCTATATATGGCTTTTGTTATTGATTTCGCTAATCATTATCATGTGTGAGCTCATGTGATTATTGTCAATTTGTAGTTGGGGGCTATATTAATATTTTGTTTGAAAATATGTATTATGTACTTCTTATGGTCATTTGGGCATTGTATTGAGATTTGCTAGCTATTAAGTTTTCATCGCTCTCTGGTATATTTTCAAGAAGTAAATCCCTCTGTTGTGTTACACACATGGAGTTCATGCTATATGCTTTGAAACAACCTTAATTGAAGCTGCAAAGACTAATTATTGATGACATAATTATGATACATATCTTTTTATACGTTTAGAGTCTTTAGACATCTAAATATATGAATGAAAGCTTACTAAACTCAATGAAAGTGTTCGTACATGAGAGAAATTGCACACAACTAAGCTACTAAATTATAAGTAGTCAAAGAAGGGCATGAATTAAAGCTTGCTAGACATATCTTTTTTTTCTGGATAAAAGTTACAATTCCCTTAAATATGTTGAGAGATGAATCTTTGATAAAAATTCTTTTCTTCTTCTGTTGGTTCATGTTTAGCTATTCTCAGTGTAGGCTTGTCCTCGAGTCAGATAAATTTTATAGCATCAACCACATTTCAGGATACAAAAAGGTCTGTTAAAATCTTCCACAGAATTCTAAAAATAATGTTATGAGACTTACATCACTTCTACATTCTTCTTGTTCCTCCTGAAGTCCTTCGAATGATACATCATCATTGCATAATAAGAAAATTTTCAAGAAGTATGTCGTTTCTTCGTGTAACTTGTGAAATATGTATAAATGCAATCAGAGAGTAAACAAATCGAGCTTAGGTAACAATGGAAACCTCCAATAAATAGAGAGCACTCCTCATCGCTGCTTTATGGTAAGCATACACCAGATTTCACCGTACATCCCTACCAATTGTGATGCAACGCATAACATTCAGAAATTTAGGGTAAGACACTCATGCTCCAAAATTAATACATAGACAAATGATGAACCCTTAAATGTGTTGAGTGTTGAGTCTCTGACTAAATTCTTTTCTTTTGTTGGCTCATATTCTCTTTGTACTCTAATAATTTTGCCGAGAATCTCTCCATTTTCCAAAATATCAAACTTGTCCTCATATGAAGACGACTCGGTCACTCGAATATGTCATTAGTCCCGGACTCGATCACTCAATATTTATAGCGAAAGCTCGCTTCATCCATCACATTTATGCGCCTTCGCTGATGTTAGATTCTTAACAGCTGCATGCTTATGAAAAAAATGTTGTGACCGAAATTGATATGCTCTAATACCAATTGTTGCGTGCATAACTCGGAATACCATACTTACTATGACACCAATAGTTGGGAGATACGGAGATCCCCATCGACGATCTCGAGCACGCCATAAGATCGATTACTTCTAGCACACAAGATGAATATTAAAAGGTACAAGAAGAAGAATATACAATTTAATGTGATTCGACCCAAACTTGGCCTGCGTCCATGGGGAGAGAACTTGAGAGAGTTTTATTAATAAACTTGACACAAAGAGATCTAACCTTCCTCTTAATGACACAAGAGTATTCACTTTTCCTTGAATATATGCCTAGATTACAAGAGCATACTTTTTCTCTATGCACCTTCGCCTTGCTCCTCTCTTTCTTAACATTTTAGGGTATTCTTGACCTTTTAGGGCCTTACATTGTTATTCACACAACTTTTTTCTGCTCCTCTGCTCCACCTAAATCCTAAGTTACAACCCTTTATTTATAAAATTTTACAATACAACTCTTATTTGGACTATGAGATGATCTTAGCCATTGGATACAGGAAGAATCTTGATCAATCCTATTAGGAGTTGATCTCCTTGATCTAAAAGGATTCTAAACCCTTTAATCTGTAAAAATAAATCTTCATTGAGTAGGAATTGAATCATATTCATACTCCATCTAAAAAGAAAACTCTCAGTCGCCTGAAAAGAAAATTACTTCATCTTGATTTGCTGCTTCTGCTTCAAGCCATCATCTTCTCCAACTCAATTGAATTTTCTTGGACCATCATCTCCTCTTGAAAAATAAGGCAAAATCTTAAAAATCTTCACCTTGACTTGTTTTTCAAGCATTTATCAAAACAACTTGAGATTTTAGATTAATTCCTTAATTCTTTCTTTGATTGTAACCATGTCGTGAAGTCTTTAACCTTACTCCCTCTCACGTGGGCCTTTGGCGGATTCACCATCATACCTTGGGCCATCTCGGGCTTCACCCGAATGCACCCTTTCTTTAGTCGTCCTACAACACTTAGGCCCGTTGCAATTTTTCTTGAAACTCCACCTTAAAGTGAGCTCTCTTCAAGCTTTTCATTGAAACTCCTCGACCTAGTTTCTTTCTCTTAACTTGCATTGCATCACTGCCGCCTCCAGGAAATTCCACTTTGTGACACCTTCCCGGCCTTGGGGCTCTACAGTCTTGAGGCAATCCGTCTCTAATTTTGTCATGCTCTTATCAACTTTACACGAACATTTTCAAGGACTTATCGTGCCATGGTCTTCCACCGATCACTTGGTGATGGTCCATCTTCTATCGATGTTTTAACCTTGAAACTTTTCGTCTTTACATAACTGCCATGGTCTTATCGGGCCTTCCAGCCACACACTGCCATGGTCTTCCTTCCATCAATCAGGACTGTCATCCACCAATGCATTGATGTTTGCCAGATGTATTGCCCTGCTATTGAATCTCAAACCTGATAGATCCACCAATGCCTGCAATAATCCCACTGGGTCACGACTAGTCCGTCGTAACTTTAACTGTGTTCTTTGTCAATTCCTTTACCAAACTGTACAGAACCTACAGCAAACCATCAAATCTTCTCAATCTACACCCATCATTCCATCCAGAATGCGGAAAAACATAGGGTTCGATACCTAGGTCGTCTGAATCTGACTATGATTGCACGATCTATCTTTGAATTAGTCTCGTCCATTTATCGTCTTCATCACCCTCTGCTGTTTTCTCCTTTGACTTGCTATTGTAGCGAGCCTCCATGGGATGCCTTGTGTGATGCCTCCGTGAGCTCGTCTTGCTGTCCGACATTGGCGACGATCCGATCATCGCGAATCATCGCCTCCACGTCTATCGTGTTCAGATCTGAGCATCATTGAGCCTTGACGACTCCACCTTGATCAACATACTCCAAAATCATCAACCTTTACCTTAGAACAAATCTAAACTTTCTTATTATCTTCTTCATCTAGATGCCTCCGCTGAACTCCATTGACTCAATATATTCTTCTAGAGCACTCGAGTCTTGAACAAATACCATTAGCTCTGATACCATTTGTTGTGACCGAAATTGATATGCTCTGATACCAATTGTTGCGTGCATAACTCGGGATACCATACTTATTATGATATCAATAGTTGGGAGATACGGATATCCCCACCGATGACCTCAAGCACGCCATGAGATCAATTAGCTCGAGCACATACGATGAATATTAAAAGATACAAGAAGAAGAACACACAATTAAATGTGGTTCGACCCAAACTTGGCATACATCCATAGGGAGAGAACTTGAGAGAGCTTTATTAATAAATTTGATACAAAAAGATCTAATATTTCTCTTGATGACACAAGAGTATTCACCTTCTCCTTGAATCTATGCCTAAATTACAAGAGTATACCTTCTCTCTATGCACCTTCACCTTGCTCCTCTCTTTCTTGACCTTTTAGAGCCTTTTTGGCTTTTTAGGTCCTTACATTGTTGTTCACCACAACTTTTTTCTGCTCGTCTCCTCCACCTAAATCTAAGTTATAACCCTTTATTTATAGGATTTTACAATACAACTCCTATTTAGACTATATGAGGTGATCTTGGCCATTGGATGCTTGAAGAATCTTTATCAATCCTATTAGGAGTTGATCTCCTTGATTTCGAAGGATTCTAGACCCTTTAATCTTTAGAAACAAATCTTCATTGAATAGGAATTGAATCCTATTCATACTCTCCTGAAAAGGAAGCTCGCAATCGCTTAAAAAAGAAGGCAAGACTGGTTCAAGTAGTCATCTTAATTTGCTTCTTCTGCTTCAAGTAATCATCTTCTCCAACTCAATTGAATTTTCTTGGACCATCATCTCCTCTTGAAAAACAAGGCAAAATCCTAACAAAAAATGACCATATTTGAGTCTTAATATCTACTCCTCAATGATATTTAAGAGGTCAGATGTCAAGACTGGTTGTTCCAAATTGTCTCTGGCATTTTCTGTTCTTTCTGGCCCACTACTCTTCCTTTATGAGCGAGAACCTACATGGTAAAAACATTACAATAATTATCGTAAGAATCTAGTATGATTTCCAAATGAAGGCTATTTTCTCTTTTACTCGGCGGATTTAGAAAAATACCTTTACCACAAAAAATAGAATAAAATTAATCCACTCCAAGCACTATTTGCTAAGATTTTTCCAAATGAATCCACAATTTATTTAGCAACTATAGGCAAAGTTTGAAACTCTGTGACTAAGAAGGCTAGCTGTAATATTCCTATTTTATAATACCATGTAAATAATGAGTAGTAGTATTTTTAAAGTATATACATGTATTTTGTACTGGTTATTATTTATTACCCTTGTTATAATTAGCATTATTATTGTTGTTGTTCACATTTTGTTATTTTTAATTTCAGTTTTCTATTTTTTCCTAGCCCAATTCTTTGAGCCCATGAACGAAGCCCATAATTCATCCACAACCCAATCTCTTATTTGCATGTGTACTATACTTCAAACCCGTTAACCCAACCTACTCCTCATACAATCCTAACCATCTAATCTTAATATTATCCTAATCTTAACTATATAATAAAATCCTAACTAATCCTATATAAACCTAATCCCCTTCACAATTCTACCCTCATTTTTCCATCTCCCTGCACCCTCACCAAGCCATGCACCACCACCCACATCCACAACAGCCCAGAGCACATCCCCGACCATGCTCCTCCCCCATATTCTTTTCTGAAAAACACCTAGAGGGGGGGTGAATAGGTGTTAGTGCTAATCTAAAACTAAATGCAAAACTAAGTGCGCTAAAAACGGAAG
The DNA here is from genome assembly GCA_038442645.1 of Agave tequilana. Taxonomy (NCBI): domain Eukaryota; kingdom Viridiplantae; phylum Streptophyta; class Magnoliopsida; order Asparagales; family Asparagaceae; genus Agave; species Agave tequilana. Next base: position 14,129 of record JAVJIF010023327.1, read on the forward strand.
CTAATGCAAATTATGCACAAACTAATACAATACAACAAGTGTAGCCGAATTTCCCTTGCGAGGCTCTGGACTAACTCCCCTTGATTCCCCTTGAAATGGGTTGAGGTGCTATGTGAAGCTCTTGTTGGATGAGTATAAGTTAGGCACACACACACAAGCAATCCAAGCAATATGAAATACACACAATTAAGCCAAGCATATAAGAATGAATTGCAATATAAAAGATGCAAGGCAACACAAGCAATGTATAAGATATGTATGCAATGAAAGAATGATGCTTGAATGAAATGATGCTTGCACAAAGTAAAGAGAGTAGAGTTGAGAGAAATTGGATCAAACGCTAACACAAAGATTTGTTTCGAGGTTCGAGTACCCAACTCTACATCCCCGCCTACACCACCGTGTAGGATTTCCAATCCACTATAGGAGTACCGAACTCCTCTCTCAACCTTACAAAGCCACCGAGGCTATACAACCACAATCCACCTCTACCGAAGAGGGATAAGGCCCGTAGTCAAAACAAACACAATCACCTCTACCGAAGAGGGATCTAAGCTCAATACCACTCCGATCAACCTCTACCAAAGAGGGATACAACAAAAACAAGGAGGGTTTACAACTTAGAGGCTTAACCTCAAACACTTCTCTTTTTCTCTCTTTTCCACAAAACAAAGATCCTAATAGATTAGGATAGTATGATAGCTCAAGTGTGGAAACTAGGTGTTTTTGGAAACAAGCAACAAAGAAAAACTACTTGGGAAATCTCTTGTAAAAGATAGAAAATGCAAGATCAAATCAAAATCCCAAACCCTAGTTTTCTTTGATTTTTCAAAAACCCAAAACAATAAAGATGAGAAGTTTTAAAGCCCAAAAACTCTTTTTAAAACTCTTTTAAACACTTCAGAAAACTGGAATTTTTCTCTTCAAAAACTTGGCAAAAATCCCAAAAGAGATGGGGTTTATATAGGCCAAAACAGAAACTAGCCGTTAGAGCTGAGCTGGCAGCTCTGACAGGCAACGGTCGACCGGCCGGTCGACCGTCCAACGGTCATATTTTGACCCGTTGGAGCTACCGGTCGACCGCCTGGTCGACCCAAACTAACAGAGAGCAGAACTCTCTGCAGCGGTCGACCGTCCGGTCGACCGGACCACTGTGCTGCAGACGTGCACAAGTCTGTGCACGTCGGTCGACCGGTGCGGTCGACCGTCCCTTGGTGCGGTCGACCGTCCCGGACGACCGACCAGCCTGTCAGCACAAAAATAAGATCAGAAAATTTGGGAAAAATATTTTATAAAAATCTTTTATCTTTTTCTGAAAATTCTATAAAACTTATTTTAACATTTTATATTAAAACATAAACATGTGATAAAAATTTTCAAGACAAATATCAATCATATCAATTCATTTTTGTATCTTGCCAATTTTATCAAAACCAAAACTTATATATATATATATATTTTTTTATCAAACATGATTTTTCAATAGGAAATCTGATTTTCCTAAAACTTTATAGAAATACAAAAACATGATATTTGAACATTATTAAGCATGATGCATATGGACATAGGTCCAATATACATTCACAAAATATATCACAGGTTTTGTTCTTTAATTTCAAAAAATATGTTTTATACCAAAACATAAAACTACATGAATAGGTATGTCAAACTAAGTTTGTATAAGTTATATAAGCATGTATGTATATAGAGCACATCTAATATACATATAAACATGTAAACTTGTTTTGTTCAAACTATTCATGAAAACCAAAATCCAAATTATGAAATGTGTGTGTATGTGTACTTAAGCATATCAACTATTCTAATCTTTACAAATGGATCTAAACACACTATCAAAATTAGGATACCTAAGTCTTCGAGTCATCAAGAAGACTTGCTCCCAAACGCGATCCACCGAGTGCAAAGGTATGATCTTTAAGTTTTGGCACCGGAATCACCATGATAAGCTTCCAAACACCTTGTTGAAGCTAATCACCAACTAATATCTTGGTTAATGATCTGAAACTTAAACAATACAAGATTATTAGTAAACATAACTACATGAGTTAATCATCATCAAAACTAGGGTGGAAGGCCTTTGGTCCAACAATCTCCCCCTTTTTGATGATGACAAAACTCATGGAGTTATATATGCATGGATTAAAGTAAAGCTTCAAGGAAGCTCCCCTTTAACTCATGCATAGCCAAATAAACATAATAATATGCAATGAAGGCTCTTAAAAACATGAATGCACAAATATGCATAAACAATAAAGGTTCTAAATACCAATGAAATATTTAAAGCATGAGCATGCTCTAGATACCAATTAACAAATAAACATTTTCTAAATGCTCTAGATACCAATAAACATACATTAAACTATATTAAACTTAATATATGCAAAAACATAACTATGCATATATATAAAACTCACAAATAATTCTCCCCCTTTTTGTCAATCATCAACAAAGGGGTAAACATTAAAAAACTATAAATAAAATGAGGGGTAAAAATTTTTCTCCCCCTTTTTTTTGTGTCAATCAAAAGAATGCAAACAATGGTCTCCCCCTTTTTGTCTAAAACAAAAACAAAGTCAATAAGGGGTGACTACAAACATGATATCAATTAAAAATATGTCAATGAAGCATCTTATACCAAATGAAGATAAACAAAGATTAATAAATGTTATATGCTATATACATTCATGAAGAGGAAGACGCTAAGTTAGCTTCCCTACACATATGAGTTACATGAAGAAAGAAAGACACGCCCTAATTCACATAACACAAAATATGTAATGCATAAAAGGAGATGTGAAGCTCCCCCTACACACGTGTACCACATAAGGAAGAGTTGTCAAGCTCTTCAATACAAGATACACTCAACATGAATTTATATACATATAGGCAATGTAAAATAAATATGTTTTTCTTAAACAAAATTTTGAGATACCAATTTAAAATATTTAACATAAACATCTTGATATCATTAAGAGAAATGTGTTCTTTTAAACATATGATACCAATTTGAAACTATATTTTAACATAAAGCAAGGGAGTGGAAATCAAATACCAATTGAAAGACAACATCAAATTTTCTCCCCCTTTATGAAATACCAACTAAACATATGCATAAGCTTGTTAAGATACCAATTGAAAACAAATCAAACAATAGAAAATTTTTTCTTTTTTTTTCAAGCTTAGCATAAACAAGTATATATACGTATGAAAATTAGATACCAATTGACATTGATATTCTTGAAAGAGTAAGCATACATATACAAAACATATATGAGTATACAAAAAGATCAAAAAATTGATACCAATTGAAAGTGTTCAATGATACCAATTGAAAGAATAGGGTCAAGTGTATATCTCATATTATAACGAAGAATATGAACTAGTTAAAATGAAAAGTTTTGTTAACTAGTACGAAATCCTTCAAGCAAGGAATAAATACAAATCATTTTTCATAAAAATGAAATCCACATGATAATCAACACTCTAATCCAATTAAGCATAAAAAATATCTCATGAAAACAAAACATGAGCAAATAATAAATGTGAGTGTACAAGTCAAGTATGGAGATCACAATCATGAAAATTTGTTCAATTAAGTTCAATTATTCCTTTAAATAAGAAAACTAAAAATTAATATTATTTAATCTTCAAGGCATATGTATGTCTAATACAAACCAAAATATACATACATATCCAAGATACAAACGAGTCCACAAGGATATATGCATGAAGGCACGTGGCTCAAAAAGGATATTCATGTATATCTAATAGTTTGGACAAGGTAAACATATACATGAAGTTTAAATACCAATTCAAGGAAAACATGAAAAGCATGAAAAGTATGAAAATTTAGCTTTTCATTAAAACAATTTGATACCAATTCTTTTCAAGGTATATGTATGATTTGTCAATACAAGAAGTATACATACATATTCCTTAAACACACTTTGAGTCCATAATAGATATTTGCATGAAAGGCAAATGACTCAAGGGGTATACAAGTATATCTTCAAGTTTGGCAAAAATACACATATACATGAAATGAAAACTCATAATCATAAAAACAAATACCAAAAATGGAATACAAGTTTAAAATGTATGAATCATCAAAACTAGACTATACTAGCACATCTAATGGGAACAAACAAGCATTCAATCCCAAACATATATAGATTTATTTGTAGCCCATCATATGTACAAATATAATCCTAGTCTTAATGAAAACTAACATCTAAACATATATTCAAAATATGAAGTATCAAAACAAACACGTATATTATTTTGCTATATAAAACAAGTAAAGATTCATCAAAATTCTTTTATCAAACTTTCTAGGTATATGTATGATTCATCCAAATTTAACAATATACATACATATCCCAACCGTAAACGAGTCTATTAAATGTATTTGCATGAAGGCAAAAGACTCATGGGTATACATGTATATTTATTAGGTTTGAATTCAAAATACATATACATGAAAATAGGCATAGCAAGTATAAATGAAGGAATCATCAAAACTAGCTTATACATGTGCATATAGTGGGTACAAATGAGCATGAAGTGCAAACAAATAAAAGTCAATTTGTTCTCACTATGTGTACATGCATACATGCAAGTTTTGATAAAATCTACATCTAAACTAGTTTATACCACATAAAGCATAAAACAACAAAAAATCATCATGAGAAAACTAAAACATGATTACTATGTAAATTCACATGTATTAGATTCATGATGTACATTATAGCTAAACAAAAGGAGAGAACACTAAATATGAGTTTATATAAGCATGTGTGTCTCAAATACTATACATGTATGTCAAGGATCTAATAAACATGGCATTTACACACTAATCCATAGACAATGAAAACATGCTATAAAACAAATGAATATGAAAGCATGTAAACAAATAATAAGGAGTTAGGAATCGTTACCAAAACCTAGAAGGCAACTCTCCTTGTCTCCAAAACATGGTGGTCCTCTCCACCAAAACTTCCCTTGAAAGTGATGCATCCAAATGATTTCCTTTAAGCTTGGAACGCATCCACTTCAAGGTGCCATCACTCTCACGTCATGTGAGAGCCCACACCTACATCAAAATTCTTAGGGGTGGTCTTTGGTACCCGTACTCTTTTGGGTTCATGGGGGTTAGTACCTTCTCTAACCCAAACAAAATTCTTTGCTAAATTATCAATATTTAATCTATCAAAACAAAATTTAGCAAGGTGGCCCCTACGTCCACAATGTGTACAAGTGTACACATGAGCATACGTGTGATGGTGTCCGTGAGGAGCATGTGTATGCCGTGGAGGGTGTGCATGAAAGGATGGAACTTGCTTCTTTCGAACCAAGGTTTCCAAGCGTGTATGGTTCTTAGCACATTGGCTCATAGTGGAGCCCAAACAATCCATTTTCTCCTTCAACATATTTATATATATTTTTAATCATAGAAGAAGTGGTACATGCATTAGGTAGACTAGATGAAGCTACACTAGCATGGCAAACATGTGCATCAATTTTATTTTTCAAAACAACATTTTTCTTTAAACACACATCTAAATCATTTGAAATGGAAATAATTTTATTTTTCAAATCAACATTTTCTTTTAAAACAAAATCAACTTTTGAAGACAAGTTATCATTTTTCTTCAAAAGAACATGGCAATCATTTTTATTTTTCAAAAACTCATTTTCTTTAAGTGCAAGATCAAGTTGAGATTTTAATGAATCCCTCTCATTAGCAATCTCCTCTTTCTCTTGCAAAACAACATCAAGTCTAGCAATCAAATTTTTATTTTCATTATTAATGCCTAGACTCTTCTTTTTCAAAACTTTATAGTTTTCTATCAATTTTTCACAAACAATAGATAGTTCTTCATTTATAGCATGGGGATCAACAAAATCATTTGAAGAACTAGCACAATCATTACTATCTAGTTGAGTTTTCGATTGTACCTCAAGGGAGTCATTCCCTTGGACCATGTAGCATTGTTGTGGTTCGGATTCTCCACTAGATTCCTCTTCTTGGATATGCACTTGAAGCTCCGAGGTGGTGGTTGTTGTTGTCAATTTGTTCCACACTGCAAAGGCGGAATCAATGTTAGAAACACACATAAGATAATCTTTAGGTAATGTGCTTCTAATGGCCTCTAGGGCTTGTGCATTGGCCCCTATATGAATGCAATTACCAAGATAGCATTTCTTGGTAGCCGCAAGGAAAAATGTAAACCTAGGGTTTGTAGGTAAATGGACAATCCTAGTCTTCCAAACAAGAATGTTGGAAGGGTCATACATAGGTGGGGTCATGAAGGCCATGGTAAACTAAATGTGTGCAAACAAGCAAATGCAAACAATAGATTAGCAAGCAAATGGATCTCACTCCTAGGATGTTAAGCCTAAGTATCAGGAGCACTAGCTCTGATACCAATTGAAAAACACCTAGAGGGGGGGGTGAATAGGTGTTAGTGCTAATCTAAAACTAAATGCAAAACTAAGTGCGCTAAAAACGGAAGCTAATGCAAATTATGCACAAACTAATACAATACAACAAGTGTAGCCGAATTCCCCTTGCGAGGCTCTGGACTAACTCCCCTTGATTCCCCTTGAAATGGGTTGAGGTGCTATGTGAAGCTCTTGTTGGATGAGTATAAGTTAGGCACACACACACAAGCAATCCAAGCAATATGAAATACACACAATCAAGCCAAGCATATAAGAATGAATTGCAATATAAAAGATGAAAGGCAACACAAGCAATGTATAAGATATGTATGCAATGAAAGAATGATGCTTGAATGAAATGATGCTTGCACAAAGTAAAGAGAGTAGAGTTGAGAGAAATTGGATCAAACGCTAACACAAAGATTTGTTTCGAGGTTCGAGTACCCAACTCTACATCCCCGCCTACACCACCGTGTAGGATTTCCAATCCACTATAGGAGTACCGAACTCCTCTCTCAACCTTACAAAGCCACCGAGGCTATACAACCACAATCCACCTCTACCGAAGAGGGATAAGGCCCGTAGCCAAAACAAACACAATCACCTCTACCGAAGAGGGATCTAAGCTCAATACCACTCCGATCAACCTCTACCAAGAGGGATACAACAAAAACAAGGAGGGTTTACAACTTAGAGGCTTAACCTCAAACACTTCTCTTTTTCTCTCTTTTCCACAAAACAAAGATCCTAATAGATTAGGATAGTATGATAGCTCAAGTGTGGAAACTAGGTGTTTTTGGAAACAAGCAACAAAGAAAAACTACTTTGGAAATCTCTTGTAAAAGATAGAAAATGCAAGATCAAATCAAAATCCCAAACCCTAGTTTTCTTTGATTTTCTAAAAACCCAAAACAATAAAGATGAGAAGTTTTAAAGCCCAAAAACTCTTTTTAAAACTCTTTTAAACACTTCAGAAAACTGGAATTTTTTCTCTTCAAAAACTTGGCAAAAATCCTAAAAGAGATGGGGTTTATATAGGCCAAAACAGAAACTAGCCATTAGAGCTGAGCTGGCAGCTCTGACAGGCAACGGTCGACCGGTCGGTCGACCGTCCAACGGTCATATTTTGACCCGTTGGAGCTACCGGTCGACCGCCCGGTCGACCCAAACTAACAGAGAGCAGAACTCTCTGCAGCGGTCGACCGTCCGGTCGACCGGACCACTGTGCTGCAGACGTGCACAAGTCTGTGCACGTCGGTCGACCGGTGCGGTCGACCGTCCCTTGGTGCGGTCGACCGTCCCGGTCGACCGACCAACCTGTCAGCACAAAAATAAGATCAGAAAATTTGGGAAAAATATTTTATAAAAATATTTTATCTTTTTCTGAAAATTCTATAAAACTTATTTTAACATTTTATATTGAAACATAAACATGTGATAAAAATTTTCAAGACAAATATCAATCATATCAATTCATTTTTGTGTCTTGCCAATTTTATCAAAACCAAAACTTATATATATATATATTTTTTTTATCAAACATGATTTTTCAATAGGAAATCTGATTTTCCTAAAACTTTATAGAAATACAAAAACATGATATTTGAACATTATTAAGCATGATGCATATGGACATAGGTCCAATATACATTCACAAAATATATCACAGTTTTTGTTCTTTAATTTCAAAAATATGTTTTATACCAAAACATAAAACTACATGAATAGGTATGTCAAACTAAGTTTGTATAAGTCATATAAGCATGTATGTATATAGATCACATCTAATATACATATAAAACATGTAAACTTGCTTTGTTCAAACTATTCATGAAAATCAAAATCCAAATTATGAAATGTGTGTGTATGTGTACTTGAGCATATCAACTATTCTAATCTTTACAAATGGATCTAAACACACTATCTAAACTAGGATACCTAAGTCTTAGAGTCATCAAGAAGACTTGCTCCCAAACGCGATCCACCGAGTGCAAAGGTATGATCTTTAAGATTTGGCACCGGAATCACCATGATAAGCTTCCAAACACCTTGTTGAAGCTAATCACCAACTAATATCTTGGTTAATGATCTGAAACTTAAACAATACAAGATTATTAGTAAACATAACTACATGAGTTAATCATCATCAAAACTAGGGTGGAAGGCCTTTGGGCCAACATTTTCTTCTATAACCTCAATGACACCCCGACAACCCGCAAAGCCAAGCTCCTCTCCTCTCCTTCTTCCATGCAATCGAACCTATGGATTAACACCCACCGAGCCATCTACCCTACCCCGGCCTGCTCCTCCAAGGCCGAACTCCCTCTGCCGAGCGCGAGCCACCACGAACGCTTCCCCGCGTGTCGCATCACCACCACAGTCCGTGATCGCCACCCTCCTTCTCCGGAAAACTCACCCACACCCACCAAGCACTCTGCCTCATCTCGATCCCCTCCCCATACTTGGCCAAGCGTCATCGTTGAAACCACATCACAGCCGCCTTCTTCTCCACTTCATCAACCCTCATCTGCGGCACCGAACTCCCCCAACTTCCCTGTGTAACCTGTCATGCCCCCGTCACTTTGTGCGGCCTGCCGGAACCCCAGCAACCCAAGCACTTCCCCCTCCGTTCGTCTACTCTGGCGAGCCCTACGAACCCTTCGGTAGCCTGATCCTCTCCGCTAGTACTCAGGCGAGCCATTGCCATCCTCTGTGAGCTCCGCCGTCGCCGAAGATCGTCGCAGCCCTTCCTCCTTGGCCGATGGCAGCACCCGGTGTTATCAGTCTCCTGTCTTCTCTCTCTCACTCGCTCTCTCTCTATGTATATGCATTAGATATATGAATAATAATGTGTGTGAGAGAGAGAGAGAGAAAGAGTGTTTGGGTGTGTGTGTGTGAGTATGTGTGTGTTAATATATCTGTAGGTGTGTGTTATTTGTGATGGGTGTGCATGAAATATTTATGTGTTAGTGAGTGCTTGGGTGCATGAATTATATGTGTGGGTACTTTTGTAAATTTGTAATTGTATATGAATGGTTGTGCATGTATATAATGTGTGTGTGTTTTCGTGGGCACGTATATAAATGTATGCATGTATTATGTGTGTGCATGAATTAGAGTGTGTTGTATACGTATACGCGTATGTATTGTGTATGCTTGGGTGTATGTATGAGCATGTGTATGTATGTGGTATGTGTATGTGCATGGGTGTATGTTCGTGTGAGTTCATGTGTTCAGTTACATGTTGCAACGATTCGGATTCATTCATGCGATCCGAACTTAGTAACGGAGGATTTGGATTTGTGCTCGTTATGGACTAGATACACTAGTGATTCGAAAGCTGACTTACGAGATGATTCGGAGGTTCGTACCGGTTCGTCCAGTAAAGACCAGACGGCAGTTCGGATCCAAAATCACATCATTTCATGTGAGTGTTTGTTCTAATATCATTTCCTAATTTACTGCCACCAGTAGGTGTTCATGTATCTATTTATATTATTTCATGTGATTGTCTGATATATTTTTACCACTGTGATTATGCGTAGTACTTCATGAGCCTTCAATGAGCGTTCACCTTACTTATGTAGCTGATACGAGTATTATTAACTTCATTTCATGTGTAATTGTTTACCACTGTTATTCAGGATTCGTTATAGCATACCTTAGACCGGACTTGATCTTTTAATTGACCTAGTTGTAATAAATCTTAGAGTATAAATTGATTGGTCTTGGGATTGGCCTGGTTCATGTTTGTCGTTAAATAGTACATTTATTGAGGTATTTATCGGACATTGTTTGGTGATTATTTAGTGAATTGGAACTTGCATGATGATTATCTGTTGATTGATTGGTAAGTCGATGAGAGCTAAATTGTCAGGTATCAGTTTCTTATATGCTTGGTAGTATTTTGAGTTACCTGATAGTTCTTGACGTTACCTTATTTATAATAAACATCAGATGTATTTGGGTTTTGTATTTTAATATTGAGATATTAGACTTATGTCATTTCATGTGTTACTATTTTGAATTCAGATTTAATTGTGATAAATTTAAGGATGTAACTGATTGATCTTGATTTTGAATGAACATCATTTACAATTAGAGTTGATCTGGGACTTATATTCTTTTATCAGATCTTGATCAGTATATAACTGAGATTGATTTTGCTAAATTATCAGCAGGTGTTGTGCGTATATTTTACCTCTGATATCTGTCACACCCCGCAACCATAATACATATAAAAAGGTACGTGACGAGAGCCGGCGACATATTTTCCAACAAATACGTTAAACCTCAGTACATTAAATCAATTGACAAAGTCTTCAGTTATTCGAGTATAAAAGAAATCAAGTACATAATGTCTCCAAAGATTCCACTTATTACACATAATAGAACCATAGAAAATATAACCATAAAAGTTTCTCACATAATAGAGAACTAACTGCCTACTATAGATCTGCGATATGCTCGAAGTACTCCTGGTTCTGTGAAATTTCTGGATCAGTTCCTAAGCAAACATACTCAGGGTTGTCAATAGCGACCTAAGTGAGTGATAAAATGAGGGATATAAAGAAACATGCAAAAATAATAGCAACATGCATAGCTAGGTATAGCTTATCATACTAATAATTAGCATATTAGAAGCATGTTAAAGCACAGTAATATATACCACATAACCATTTATAAAATATAATCTGTCCAGTATAAAGTCATATTGTCAAAATGTCTGTGTATGTCTATTCTTAATGTCATGTTGTTTGAAGCTGATAGTTGGAGACGATAATTTGTGTTTTAGGTGGGTTTCGTGCATACTCGGAACTACGGCCTAATCACCTGGTGCTGAACTAGGTTCTACCGCTAGGTAGTTAATAACAATAACAATTGAATAATACAGGAAGTCAGTCATCCCCAGAACCTTGCAGTGGAACAGTCTTTCGGCTGCGCAACCTATATTCTAAGTCCACCCAAAATATCAACACCATCTTCTTTATCAATTTCCCCTTCCAGGTGTAAGTTATCTAATGATTATGTCACCAAAGTTGCTGGATATGAACAATAACAATAATAATGACTATGTGATAATAAAACAATATCTTACCTAATGACAATGGTAATATGATCCCTTTTTCCAATGTTCTTACGATCCAAGCAATATGGCAATTTCTTTTATAAAATTAATATATAATATAAGAATCCCGTATCACATTCGTTTTCTGTAATTTAATATATTTAATTTCTTTTAAATGTTTTCCAATAAATGACAATTTCACAATTTTAATAAATTCTACTTCTATTAAATAATTCAAATGAATTCTAATCAAGAGGGATTTAGTGATTTCAAAAAAATTAATAATCCTTTTATACAACACCAATATTTATAAACTTACAAATTTCTAAATGAATTTCTAAACTCTAGAAAATTCAACAATCAATTTACTAAATTAACCATTCAATAATAGCAACAAATAGACATCCCAAAATAAATAAAATGATATATATAAAGTGAGTAAAAGAACACTCACCTGGGCTTATCAAGTGTCTAAATACCAATTTGAAGAAATTTACATTAAATGTATTCGAATTAGAAATTTATTGAATTTTACATAAGATGTCCTATTTGATGTTATTCAGTATTTTAAATTAAATACGGATGGTTCAGATTTAAACCAAGGTTGTATGATGATGCATTGAGTTTATAAGATTATTTAGATTTTATTTCCTAATTTTTGTTGGGTTTAAATGGTTAAAAATATGAAAATTTCTAAACGGGTCTGAATGTTGAAATAGCGGGTTTCAACTTAGAAGGTAGTGGTTCAGTCCTATATGACATGTAAATACTCCCAAAATTTCTCAGTAGATTTGACCGTACACATATTTTGCATTTTTTCATTACACTCCTACATTTTTCATGTAATAAATCTGCTAATTTTCTTGTCTAAATGTATATTTTGCAGAAGATAATCATGAAGAGAAAGAAGATAAAATCAAATAAATACCAGTTAAAATTAGATTTAACTGGATCTATTTGGTTAGCTGAGGATGATCCCAAATCTAGTTAGAACAAATCAAGGATTGGGGTAAATATTCAGCTGAAGATCAGAGCAAATCAGAAAGATAACATTAAATCGAAACCGGTAAAATTTAGATTTTTATAAATCCATTTTGGTTAGCTAAAGATAAACAAGGATAACATCAAATAAAGAGTCCAAATTCAAAATTCAAAGAGATAAATGGATAGAGAGAAGATTAACGGATGAGATGAAGTAATTTTGACTCGGATTCTGATTGGATATATTTTAATATTTGAATCATAACTTTCGCTACCGAAACTAAAATCTGATGATTCAAGATGATCTAGAAAGAAGACTTATAGGGTTACAACTCTTAAGTTGATTACTATTTTTAATTCTGTCATTTGATATATTATATATAGCAATCAACACGCAAATAAGCTGCAGATTAGAACTGAATATCCACATCAAATCAAGTTTGAAAATATGGGGAGGATTCAAATTAAGAAATAGCCAGATTCCCCTATCTTCATACTCCTCTACCCTCTGCATTTCTCCTATAAATACCTGCAATCTCAAAAGCAACAGAGAATGATCAAGCAGAGTCAGATTCTTAAGCCAGTTTTTTATTCTTTTAGTGTAGGTTTTTATTTCCATTTTATGTAATTTTTATTTCTTTGTAAGCATAGGTTAGACTGAGATTCATGTAAGTAAGAGAGAGACTTATGTTGAGAGGGTCACCGATGTAACCTCCTCCTTTCTTTCATCATTTCTACAAGCAATCAAAGGTAACATATTTATGCTCTTCTTTTTTTATATGTTCTTCTTCTTCTTTCTACGTTTTCTCTTTTGGTTTTGATGAATATCCAAGTGAATCTAAAAGTATTAGTATAGCCATGTTTATGTGAGTGCCACCGATATTTCATGATGATGTTCTCCTCCTCAAGATTTTTGATCATTTCATTCTTATTGTCTTGATAATGTAATGAGAATGGGGACTGAGCTCGATCTAATGGGTTATGCGTTGATCACCTTCGAAGCAAGGTAAAATATGCAAGGATTCCAAGTAAGTAATCAATCGAAAAGGGTAAGTATTTCTTTTAGGTTTAACTTTCTTTCTTTCTTTTCTTTTAATTTTAGTTTAGATCACTAATACCACAATCTACCAACTCTTTTATCACTCTTTTTAATTTCTTTGTGTAAATCTATTTTACATTTTCTCTACCTTCTCAATCTATCACTTTCTTTTAAACTTAATTGTAACTTAAATTTTCTTTTTTTTTTTAAGAACTAAAAGAGGATTTTTAACCATTCTTTGTAGCATAAAGAGAACACACTAAAAAAGCTTCCATCGCTAGCCTCTCTTTGTGGATCACGACCCGCATAGCCACTTATTATAGCGGTAGTATTGAGTACTTGAACATCCTATTCTTAAATTCTGAAATTCTGTATTTTCTGTGCAGGTAAAAGCTTAATAAAATTTTGGCGCCGTTGCCGGAGAGGGACGGTAAGTAATTCCCTTTTTAAGTTTACATTTTTGATTAATTTTATTCTTTTTTCCTAGTGTGCAGTGAGATATCAAAGAAATTTTTGTTACAGTGGACATATAAGTGACTCTGGACTCTGCTCAAGAAAGCAGAGCCCAGAAGCCCTCAGATTTGCTACATTCCAGTGGTAATCTGAGTGCACTACTAACCTGTATTTTTGCAGGTTGGTTGAATTGCAAAGCTAAAATTCTGCAGCTATTTATTTTTTTTGTTTAACTCACTGTACATACTTTCTAACCTCAATAGTAAATTGATATTTGTAAAATACTAAAAATAGTTAAACTTTGCATTTAGACACGTGTCTAATTCATTTATATTTTACATTACTATTGAAGAGTGCTGGAGCAAAGGTACGTGTGCATAGCATGTAGTACAGGAACACTTTTGAATTGTTTACATTGCTTAATGAAAGTACACCTAAAGGGAGGGTGAATAGGTGTAAGGCTAATCTAATGACAAATGATGTGAAATTAAAAATAAATTTCAACACACTTAGTGTAAGCAAAAAGTGCAGCCGAATCCCTGCTGAAGGGCTCAGAACTAACTATCTCCTTTAAATTCTCCTAAATAAGAGTTGAGGTGTTATGTAAACTGTTGGCCCAGAGGCCTTCCACTATAGTTTTGATGATGATTAACTCATGTAGTTATTTTTACTAATAATCTTGTGATGTTTAGTTTCAGATCATTACCCAAGATATTAGTTGGTGATTAGCTTCAACAAAGGAGTTTTGAAGCCTTTCACATGGTGATTCAAGAGCCCGAGCATCAAGATCATACATAGCACTCGTTGGAGTCTTGCTCGATGGGTCACGGAGTTTTGGATCGAGTCGACTTAAAGATGGAGATCGTCAAGAAGACTTAGGTATCCGAGTTTAGTTTGTTTTAGATCCATGTGTAAAGATTAGATAGTGTGATATGCTCTAGTTCACAACACTCACACGTTTTATGTTTTGGATATTGGTTTTCGGTTTTTGGTTTAACCGACTTTGGTTTTCATGAATAGTTAGATCAAAACAAGTTTACTTGATTTTATGTATATTAGATTCATTCTATATACATGTATGCTTCATGTCTTAAATAAACTTATGTTTGACATACCTATTCATGTATCTAGGTTTTGTGTTTTAACAAAACGTATTTTTAGAATTAAAGACAAAAACTATGATATGTATATGTTTCATGTATATTGGACCTATGTCCATATGCAACATGCCTAAAAGTGATTAAGTATCATGTTTTTGTATTTGAATGAGTTTTAGGAAAAATCAGATTTCCTATTGAAAAATTCAAGTTTGGAAAAATACAGGTTTTGGTTTTCGGTAATTTTTCCATAACACAAAAGGGGTTCATAATGTTTCATATTTGTGTTGAAATTTTAACACATGTTTGTATATCATATAAAATGTTAGAAACTATTTTTGTGGATTTTTAGAAGATTTATGGGAATTTTTAGAATAATTTTTAACCCAGTTTTCTGACCCAGAACCCAGCCTGCCAGGCTCTGGCGGTCGACCGACCGGTCGATCGTACTCCAGAGTCGGTCGACCGGGCGGTCGACCGACGTGCACAAGCTGTGCACATTTGGCCAGGCACTTGGGCCGATCGACCGGGCGGTCGATCGGGCCAGAGAGCTTTGCTCTCTGGTTTTGGGCGGTCGACTGGGCGGTCGACCGGGTTCTTCCAACGGTCAAAAATATGACCGTTGGCGGTCGACCGGCCGATCAACCGCCAGCCGCCAGAGCTGCCAGTTCAGCTCCAATGGCTAGTTTCTTTTGGTGGGCTCTTTAAGCCCCATTTCTTTGGGATTTTGGAAAGTTTTCATGAGCCAAATTTTCCTACCTTCTAGTGGTTTGTTTCAAGATTCAAAAGAGTTTCTAGAGCTAAAAAGATTTGATCTTTGCTTTGTTTTAAAAGGAGTTGAAAAATCATTTTGAAAAGGAAATTCTTAGGGAATTGTTTTGATCTTAATTATCTATTTTATCTAGAGTTTTCCCTAGAATTTTTCTTTGAGTTTTTGATTTTCAAACTCTTGGTTTTCCACACTTGAGCTATATCCTCTATCCTATTCTATAGGATCATTATTTGTGGGAAAAGGAAATTGGTTTGTGGTTGAGATATACCACTTGTTGTACCCTCCTTGATTTGTTGGTTGCTCCCTCTTGGTAGAGGTTGAGGTTGTGGTTTACTTCCTCTTGGTGAGGTGGAGTTGGTTGGTGTTTTTATCCCTCTTCGGTAGAGATGGATTTGGTTGTATTGGTGGAGTTCGGTACTTCGGTCTTCAGTAGGCCATTTGATTGCCTCGGTGGAGGTTGTATTGGTTGAGAGAGGAGTTCGGTACTCCCAGTTGTATTTGTACAAAATTCTCGGTGGAGGTTCCCTTGGTGGGAGTCGTAGGTGGACAAGTTAGTAGATTAGAAATCCTTCTCGGTGAAGGCGGGGACGTAGAGCTCGATGCTCGAACCTCGGAACACATCTTGTTGTTTGCGTTTGATCCATTGACTCTTAACTCTCTCTATCTCTCTTTACTTTGTGTTGTGCATTGCATCATTCATATTGCCATATCATTTATATGCTTGTGTTGTGCCTTGCATTGATTCATATTGCTTATACCTATATGCTTGATTGTGTTTGCTTGTGTGCCTCACTTGTGCTTAACCACGAGAGCTTCATATAGCGCCTCAACTCTTATTCAGAGGAATCAAGGAGTTATTCCAGAGCCCTTCACGGGGAATTTGGCTACACTCATTGGTTGCACTAAGTGTGTTGGCCCATAAGGTTACACTCTCCGTTTGTTTAGAGTTTTGATGATAACAAACCAAATAAGAGCTATATGGTACTAATTAGTTTGTTAAGATAAGTTTCAGGTTTGTACCATAGTTTGGAGGCCATTGCTTAGCTATTGCAAGAAATTCTAGGTTCATGAAGCAAAGAAGGCTTTTTGCACATCAAGGAAGGAACATAGAAGAGAAGGCTCTAGCAAGGCATTGCATGGCTCAAGATTGCTCAAGAGACTTAATTAGATTTATTTTTAGTTTAGAGTTTTGTTAAAGAATAGTGAATAGGTTTGAAGCTCTAACACACATGTTTTTGCGCACATCCTATTTCTAAGTTTATTTCATATAAATTATACAAAAATATTTTGATACAAAATCCTCTGCTTGTAAATCTATATTTATGTTTTATACTTATTCCTATTTAAAACATCTTTGATAAAAATATTTTTCTCCTCAAAATTCTGGTTAAAAATTGGTTTTTGGCCTGATCCGGTCGACCGCCCGGGTCGACCGTGACTATGACAGGTTTTTCCGGTCGACCCGGGCGGTCGACCGTGGTTCTGGCAGTGCACGTATCAGTGTGCACGTTTTCACGGTCGACCGTGACGGTCGACCGAGACGAGCCTGACTGTAAGTCTTTACTCTCTGTTTGTTTGGGTCGACCGGGCCGGTCGACCGTGGCCTGCAACGGTCGTTTTCTTTGTACTAGCGGTCGACCGGGCCGGTCGACCGGACTAGCCGTTTGAACAGTAACGGCTAGTTTTCAGAGCAGATTTATTTTTGTCCTTTTCTCACTTAAGTGTGTTTAAGTGACATGTTTTGATTTTAATACTTTCTGATTAGCCTTAAAAATGTTTATATCTAAACCCTAGCCCTCTCCTATAAATAGGGGTGTTTAGGGAGAGATTGGAGACTAGAAAAAAATTATCAAAATTCCCACAAGTTTAAGGCTTTCAAAAAGACTTGGTTTCTTGGTTTTTGTGCTGAAATTCTCTCTCATTTTCTGAAGTGTTTTCAAGAATTCTCTGATTTTATTTTCTTTTCTTTTTGCACACAAGAGCTTCATTCCTACTCATTGTTCTCTAAGGACCTTTGTAAGGGAAGAGAATTTTGAAAGAGAAAGTTTGTGGTCTTTTGACTACCAAGAGAGATATTGTACTTGAGATTGTGGAGTTGGGTACTCCGGTGTATTTGTGACATCTTTGTGATAGTGGAAGTGGTTGGAATCCTTCTGGGGAAGGCGGGGAAGTAGAGCTGGGTGCTCGAACCTCGATAACAAATCTTTGTGTTTGCGTTTGGTTTACTTTCCTTGTTCTTGCTCTACTTTCATTTCAATTGTCGCTTGCTTCTTATTGTCATTGCTATATTCACTTGTTGTCATTCATCTTGTCAATCATTGTCCCATACAACAAGGTTGCATTGCGCACCTCCAACTCATTTTTACGAGGAATCAGGAGGAAGGAGTTCAGAACCCTTCACGGGGCATTCGGCTCTTAGTCTTGTTTTGGCGATTGTTGCATCATATTTTTAAATTGTGCATTGATTAGCAATATCACCTATTCACCCCCCCTCTAGGTGATTTTCAATTGGTATCAGAGCTTGGACTCTAGGTTTTGGCTTAACATCCATAGAGAGATCCTTAAAATTTGCTAATCAACATTTTCATTCATTCATTCATCACTAGTAAACATGGCCGATAACATCAAAACCCCTCCTAAATTTGATGGACTTAATTTCCCTATTTGGAAGGTTAGGATGGCTATCTTTTTGCAATCTTTAGGTAGCTTAGTAGCTAAATCCTTGACCAAACCCTATGTAGCACCCGATAGTGATGGGAGCACATGGACCGACTTCAACTTTAGAGAATATGAGGCTAACTCCAAGGCCCAAAATTCCCTCTTAACCGCCTTAAATGAGGATGACCTTACATGGGTAATTCATTGCCAATCCGCCTATGAGATTTGGCAACACTTGTTAGTCACGCACGAAGGGACTTCACAAGTCAAGAGAGCTAAGATAGATCTCTTGAGGTCCCAATATGAATCTTTTAAAATGCTTGATGATGAATCTATTGATTGTATGATTACTAGATTTACTAAAATCACCAATGGTCTTTCTTCTTTAGGTGATGATATCTCCAATGATCAAAAGGTGCGAAAAGTGATTCGGGCACTTCCTACATCATGGGAGATAAAGGCCACCACCTTGAAGAAGTTGAACGATAAGGATGAGATGGACCACATTAGTCTCATTGGGAACTTAAAGACCCATGAGATGGAAAAGAAAGCAAGAGAAGAGGCCGCTCCACTAAAGAAGAAGTCCATCGCCTTCAAGTCTTCATCCACTCTTGAGGACGATGAAGAAGACGAAGAAGAAGATGAGGAGCTATCACTACTTGTTCGCAATGTGAAGAGAATGTACCGGAGAAACAAGCTCAACTTCCGAAGGAAATTTGAAGGCAAAGAGGAGAGAAGAATTATATGCTACAATTGCCGTAAGCCCGGACATATCATAGCCGATTGCCCCGAGTTCAAGAAGAAAATGACCTCTTCCTTCAAGCCTAAGAAACCGGAAGAAAAGAAAGCGTACAAGGCAACTTGGGATTCGGAAAGCGAGTCCGAGGAAGAGGCGGATGTAGCAAACATGTGTTTCATGGCAAACACACCAAAGGTAACCCCTCAACCTCTTGATGATGAAGATGATGAATTAAGTAAGGAAGTTCTTGCTCATGCTTTCGTTGAACTTTTCAAAACTTATGATAATAAGAAGATTGAATGTTTTAAATTGCATAAAGAAGTTGCTTTTCTTAAAGATCAACTTGCTATGGTTTTGAAAGAAAAAGATGATATTTCTTCTAATCTCATTTCTATTCAAAATGAGTTTAATGCCTACAAGGTTTCTTGTAAGGGAAAATCTCCTATTGTTGATGAAAAAGAAATTTCTTCTTTAAAAACTAAAATGGTTGATTTTGAAAAAGTTTTGAAAGATTGTGCTTTTAACACTAAGAAACTTGAAGAAAAATTTTCTAAAAAGCACACCCCTCAAGCTAAAGATTCACATGTTAAGTCTACTCATGCTCACACTACACATAACACTTCTCATGCTAAATCTTTTCATGCTCACAACTCTCATGCTCACAAATCACACACTCATTATGCTTTTAAATATGGTAGACTGTATAAATGCACATATTGTGGTAAGAATGGACATTTAGCTAAATTTTGTTATGACCAAGTTAATAGATCAAATAATCTTGTTTGGGTTAATGAAACTAACCCTTTAGGACCCAAGAAAATGTGGGTACCAAAATCAAGTCCTAAATTATTTGATGTAGGTACACACCAAGGCTCCAAGACGTAGGGAGCGGTGGTACCTTGATAGTGGTTGTTCAAGACACATGACGTGGGACATCAATAACTTTACAACCCTATCAAGGTACGAGGAAGGTGGCTCCGTCACCTTCGGGGATGACTGTTTAGACGGGAAAGGTGTTGTATTGTGGAGTATAATTTGCACAGATATTATGTAAAAGAGGGAAGGTTTAGAGTCAACCTCAAGTGCTTTGATCACTCCACAAATGTATTCAATATGTAATCAATGTACCCTTTCCTATCTCCGTTATAGCATGGGCTATACCGAGTCGATTCTCAGGGAGAGCTTGCGATGGAAGCGTTACGGTTGGTAGTGAAGATATAAAACGAAGATTCTTCTTTGTCTTAAAAGAATGAATAAAACATGGAAAAAGAAATGAAAGAATCGGTGGATATGTTCATGATGAAAAAGGAAAAGAAATCATAAAGGAGATTTGGTATTAACACTAAAAGAAAAGAAAACTTTAGAAGACTTTGAAGGTGAGAAAATCATGACTAGCTAACCTTACTACCTTGCTAAAGACTTACTAAACTCCGTGATGGTGATGCGTGCCTCATGTTGATTCATCGGCATAGATTTGTCTTGCGTGTTGGTTTAATTACTTTCCCACTTGGATGACGGGGGATCATTCTTGGACTTGTCTCGTAGCCTCATAGATGTCATTGGCCTACAAGTTAGACTTTCAATAATGGAATCAAAAGAGTGACACACAAGGGATGCTAAGGAAGAAGATACAACATTCAATAATGGAAGTAATGAAGTTGTACAACAAATAGCATATGTTTGGTGATCCATCTCCATGTTCCATCAAGGCTCTTGTTCAAAGACAAGGCTCTAATTGAGGCACACATGAATCATATGGAGAATTACCACAAGAACTTGCCAAGAAATGAAAATAACCCATCGGAGAAGAGAAAACCATACAACTTGCAAGATTAAAGATAGCAATCACCCATGAGTTAGTAGTTAGCAAGGTGAGTTGTTTGCTAGTTCATGGTAGAAAAATTAGCTACTACCCATTACAAAAGAAAAGCAAAGCATGAATTAAAAAGCAAGTAAAGCAAAGCTAGAAGTAACGAAAGCAAGAATTACTAGAAAATGCTCAAGTAGAGAAGAAGAGAATGGATCAATCCTTACTTCACAAGTTGTCACTCCTTGGTGTACACAAGCTCTCTCTCTTACAACTCTCTTTTGCAGAATTTCTAGGGAGGAAGAAGGAGATCTAAAGAACTAAATCCTAGAGAAAAAATACAAAATTACAAAGCTTTATCCTATCATCTCTCCTCTTCTGTTTAGTCCATTTTCGCAGGTCCTTGGTCCAGTATTTATAGCCTCAGAGAGAATTCTCCAGAAGATGAACAGGTGGCAGAAATCTGGGGCTCAATGGCCCCAGATCTGCCGCATAGGCGCGGCAAGGCGCGGCCGTTTCAAGTCCGTTGGCCAACAGCTTTCTGTTGTGAAGTTGTTACAAGTTTGTTATCCACGTGGCCTTCTGGAAGATTGAGTTGGCGCGAGGATCTCTCCTGATTCTGAATTTAAACTTGGGCTCTTTTAGTCTTTGAATTTATCTCTTTAATTATTACTAATTAAAGAGATTTTTGGGCCTTTTTTTCTCTTTTAAGTTGTGGACCTGCAAAAATAGAGAGAAAAGGATTAAAAATCACATTTTTTATATACAATATGCATGGTACGGAAGTGGTAAAATATGCAAATATGTATAACAATCACACCCCCATACCTAGCTTTTGCTCGTCCTCGAGCAAAAAAAGAAAGAAAGAAAAAGAAAGAAAATCCTAACTAATTTATTACACCACTTTCGTAGGTGACACGATTGCACTGAGCACGTGCAACAAGCCGTTAAACCTCTAGGTTACCCTAGAGGAGGAGTGTTGTCTCCTGAGATTTTTCAGCGGATTGCACCCACAAAATCCATAAAGAAAAATAAAAGGGTTAGTGAAAATTTTGATCCATGTTTTAAAGATTCTAACTTGAGCTATAGGTTTCAGGTTACTCTAAACTTTTCATTCCTCTTATAAGTGTCTATTTGGAGTTTTGTTTCCAATTTAGGTTAAGATTTTAGGGAAAAGATCAAAAACCGGATTTTGCATCAATCCTAGGATATATACATCTATAAATATGAAGGATCTTTCTTAGACTAAGTTCATTTGTTTACTTATATATATAATATATTTTTTTTCTTTTTTTTTATATACAATGTTTATTTATTTACATTTCCTTAGCATCCTTAGGCTTTCTAGTTTACCCTTATAACGAGTCTCTTACCGATGACTCCCAAACTAGACGGTCTTAGGGCACCAGATGAGAAAACATCCCTCGGGTTCGATGACTCAAGTAAACTAGGCCACGAAGGAATTTAAGGACTTAGCCACCTTTAGGCGTGATCGGCAATGCTTCTTGAGGCACGACTAACCAGCTTAATCAGTGGCTAAGTATTTATTATTTATTTATATACATCTATTTTTATTTTTATATATATATATATTTATTATATATATATGTAACTAAAATCACAAAGTCTTTGATTAATCCTTCAATATGTTTAATGTATATATCTTAAAGAAAGAATTAAAATCTAGTAATTTTTCTAATCCTTTATTACTTAACCTAAAAATCTAACAAAACTCCTCTTTTCGACTTATAATTAGAATCTTAGTTTAGAGCTTCCTTAATCCCTAAAGTTAAGTTTGATTCTTTAAACATGGATCAAGAATTTCCTTTTTTTTATTATTTTTTTCTTATTTTTTCTAAAAGAAAATAAAATCTAATAAAAAAACTAGAAAATTTACAAAGAAAGGTAAAATCTAAAAAAAATAAAACCTAAAAAGAAACTGAAAATCCTAAAAATAAAAATAAAAGGCCTAAAAAGAAAATGAAAAATCCTATGTTAGCATCTACCCCCCATACCTATCTCATGCATTGTCCCCAATGTATGCAAGATAAAAGGATGCATGAAATAGGTAAAAGGTACAACACTACTCCCTCCGTCGCTTTGGACCCGTAGTGGTGCTAGGTCCAGCCGACTGTGATCTCCTCAACGCTGCCTCCATACTATCTAACCGAGAGGATTGCTCCTCTACCTTCTTCCTCAGCCTCACTTGTCCCCTAAAGATTTTCTTCATGCCCTTCCAGATGGAAGACATGAAAGCTCGTGACTCTGCTGGGGGATCTTGCCTCCAAAACTCAGGTTCATCTTCTTCCCCAAGACTCTCCTCAGAGGAGGACTCTACCGGTACATCCTCGGGCTGGACAGTAGGAGTCCAGATCACGTGCAAACAACTATTATACGAACTAGTAGGTCTCTCAGGTGCAACAAACACTCGGTCGAATGAATCAAAGACATCGTCTGGTAGGAAAGTCCTACATAGACGTGTAATCAAGATAGGATGGGAGTATTTGGCACCCCTAGTGCGTGAGGAATTGGCTATGAGTGTGTGGAAGATGACCTTATTCAAACAAACTGTGTGTTGACGAGTCATTAAATCATGTATAATTTGCAACACAGGTCTGTTAAATGTGGAGGTGTGGTCTAGCCCTAAAATGTTGCGTTGGATCTAACGTCCAACGCAGTGAATATTTCTAAACGTGGTGCTAGCCTTCAGCCCACGATCCTGCTCAGTACAACGAGCCCCCATAACAGTCATATACTCAATCAATGGGAGAGGCTCGCTGTGTTGTGTGATGGTTAGGACAGTAGTGACTTCCTCAAGAAGAAGAAGCGTGACAAGTAAGTCTCCTGTGGGCATGTGTACAGTAAACTGATACGTTTGTGGATCAATCGATGCTTGGTCAATGTGAGTGTAAAACATTGTCACTAATTCGGGACAATAAAAGGCATTAGTCTCAGAGTTGTCATACACTAACGTATACCAATTCCAAGCCCTAATTCTCTCTAGAAACACATACCCATATCCATTTGCATCACTCAATATTTTTCCAAAGTCTCTCTCAGTGAAAATAGATGGTGCCATGATATGAATTAAAAACAAAAGCAATAAAAAGGAGAGATCTGAATTCGAATCGCCCCCGGAATTCGTGGGGGGAAAAAGTTCGATCTCTGCAGTGGGTACAGGGGAGTCTGAATGAAGATGTAGCACCAGATCGGCTGGAAGTGCGTGAGATCGACTGGTGCAGAACTCGACGGCACCCAGGAAGCTTCAGAAAAGCCGCAGAATCTCGGCAAAAGTCGCAGGAACGCGGCAAAACAAAGAGATCTGAGGAGAGGAAAAGTTGCAGAGTGTGGCGCGCTGGAAGAGACTTGTAGATCTGAGATGAGTTTTTCTTGTGAGGGAGAAGGGTCGGGCAGAGTAAGTATTTATTGGAGGGAAAAACCAAGAGATTTCCACTTCTATCCCTAGGTCAAAAGGAATCTTACCAACTTTGGAATTTGTAGTTTTGAAAAGAGAGTTTGACTCTTGGGAAGTTGTAGTGACCTAGGACTTTAAAATTTTTGAAAGAAGGAGTTTTGAAGAAACCTAGGAACTTCAAATTTGGTGGAACTCTTGTTAGAAATCCCTCATCTTTTTTTTTATTATTTTTTTAATTTTTTTTATTATTATTTATTTACAAAATTATAAAAAGAAAAGAAAAATATTTACAAAGATTATGTACAAGTGGGTTCACTGCCTGGGCTATCTTTTGGCCGTTTCCCTCTGGCCCGTTTCCCGTCATTCCAGTGTGTTCTCTTTCGCGGGTTTAATTGGGAAACGTGTCGCATTATATTCTTAACCCTCGGCATTTCCAGTTTCAATTCGTTGTTGTCCATCCATATCTCATCATTTTGTTCACTCAAGAATTCCTCCTCACCACTTTTTTTATTCAGCACATCTTTTTGTCCATTATTCAAAAATTCAAGCTCATCTCTAAATAATTCTTCGAAACTCATGTCAACATCCTCTTTCAAAAGTGTACAATCAGCTAACCTACCCCGAGTGGACTCATCTAGACACATGATCTCATCAGCAAACAGGTCTTCAAAGGATATATCAATCGGAGGTTCAGATACAGTCAGAGTTGGCTTATTGAAAGTAAAAATATCCAAATCAACCTTCCCCTTTGAAAGGGTACTCGGATAAGAGAATCACAAGATTGTGACTCATCTTTTGGATCTTCCCCTTCTTCCTCACAATTGTTACTAATGAAGCTAACCTCAAATGTTTGATCTTTTATTTTACGAGGTTGTGTGTGGAAGACATTGTGTTCATGAGTCATGTTACCAAAGGTTAACCTCATTGATCCATTCCGGCAATTAATGATGGCATTTGCAGTATCCAGGAATGGTCGTCCCAAAATGGCAGGAATTTAAGCCCTTTGATTGGAATTTGACACAGGTTTTGTTTCAAGGACTACAAAGTCAACAGGATAAATGAATTCCCCAACTTTGACAAGGACATCGTGAATTTCCCCCTGGGGTCTAGTGACAGAGCGATCAGCCAATTGGATAGTCATTTGGGTAGGACGGAGATCACCTAACCCTAATTGTTGGTACACAGAGAAAGGCAGGAGATTGATGCTGGCCCCCAAATCAAGAAGTGCCCTATTAATGGTAGTCTGTCCTATGATGCATGAAATGGTGGGGCTCCCTGGGTCTTTGTATTTAACAGGAATTGGACCATTGAGCAGCTCGTTGATAGATGATGCTAGGAAGACTTTTTTAGGGACTTGTGTTTTCCTCTTCTTGGTGCACATTTCCTTTAAGAATTTGGCATATGATGGAACTTGTTGTATGGCATCAAGAAGAGGAACATTGATTTGGACCTTATTGAATATTTCTTTTATCTTCTCCATGTGAGCATTTGTCTTGGGATTCTTAAGCCTATTTGGAAATGGTACAACAGGCTTATAGGGTTGCTCATCTACCTTTTCTTTACCCTTGGCTTTTGAAGTGGTTGGCTCTGTACTAGAAGATGGTTTGTCAGAAGTTGGTGGCATTGGGACAGGAGGTGTTGGCTTTGGTGCTGGATGAGATGATTGACTAGAAACCTTATTATCAACTTGTTTACCAGATCTCAGGGTATGAATAGCATGACATTGACTGGGTCCTGAATCTTCCACTTCATTCAAAGGGAAGTGATGTTTGGGATTTGGCACTGGCTAGCTTTGAAGCATACCTTTTTGTCTCTCATTTACTGAATTAGCCAATTGCCCAATTTGGACCTGAACTTTATTCATATCCTGATGATAGTTCTTTGTAAAGGTTTCTAACATTTTCCTCAACTCTGATATTTCTGAATTATTCTGGGGTGAATGTTGATGATATGGAGACTGGAATTGTAATTGGTAGTGTGGTGGACTTTGAAAAGATTGGGATTGTGGTGGACCTTGAGATGGATGAAAATTAGGTGCATTATGATTGAAACTGGATGGGTGAGACTGAGCATTATAAGGATGTGAAAATTGTGGCCTATGATGCTCAGGACCAGACTGACTTCACGAAAAATTTGGATGGTTCTGCCATCCCAAATTGTAAGTGTTGGAGTATGGGGGTCTGGTAAATGTTGCATTCAAGTTCTCCTGATATGATTGGGGCTGATTCGAAGGACACTCCTCAAAGACATGGTTAAGGTCATGACAGTAGCTGCAACCCGGTTTAATCACAGGCAATGGGTTGACCTGATTTACAACAGAATTTTCCCTAGACTCAAGCAGTTCTATCCTCTTCATTAATTGTGTGATCTTGGCTTCTGTGGCTATAGAGGATTCTATGGAGTACGTACCAGTTCTGGAAGTGGTGGGAGTGGATTTATCAGGACATGACTCCCACTGAATGGTTTTCTCAGCTAGGGTTTCAAAGAGATCCCACCCCTGATGCTCATCTTTCTTCAAAAATTCCCCTTGGCACATGGATTCAAGGAGGGTTTTCATTTGGTAATCTAGATCGTCATAGATAATCTGGCATAAACGCCATTTCTCTATGCCGTGATGAGGACACAGGGCTAGAAGGTCTTTGAAACGCTCAAGATACTTCCAGAAAGGTTCATTTGGTTCCTGCTTGAATTGCATTATATTCTTTCTCATGAGGGCTGTTTTGTAGATAGGATAGAATTTCTTAAGAAAGACTTTAACAAAATCATCCCAAGAAGATATGGAACTGACGGGAAGATTGTAAAGCCACTTCTTATCTAAATCCTTAAGTGCAAATGGTATAAACCGTAACCTAACAGCATCCTCGGTCAGTTGGGAAATTCTCATCATTTGGCATACCTCTTCAAACTCACGAATAAAGAGGTACGCGTCCTCAGACTCAAGACCATGGAATCGGGGAAGTGTATTAATGAATTGCGGTTTCAGCTCGAAGTGATTTCCATTTGGTTCGGGGAGAAGAATGCACGATGGAAGGGAGGTGCGAATCGGATAAAATCGATCTTGAAGTGAGACGTTGTTTTCCATAATGTCAAGTGGTTGTGTAAGTGCAAGTGTAGAAAGTCTAACAAGTCTTGCAGAATTTGGATCACGAAACCACTCTCGCATATACAATCACAAACAACGTGCACCGATCATACCAGCGAAAAAGAAAAAATGAAAATAACAAACAATAAAAGAAAAAAATTCAATCCAAGCTTCTAGGATTCCTGGACCTAGACGACTCCTAACTAATTAGATCGTCCACAGGAGGTTTAGTGTAGACTTTGACTATAAGCTAATCAGCCAGGGAAGGGCAAGGTTGGTGGGAGGTTTTCCGTCAGAGACGTTCCTTAATTAAGTAACCAGCAACCTTCGGGCTTTCGGCCCTCAATCCCTTTCCTAGACACTGATTTTACAAAAGTCAATTTCCAACACTTTTCCCCCTTAGGATAATCTCCTAAGTGAGTCCGGATGTCCCTAGGGCCAACGTCTAGCAAATTTTTATTTAGAAGCTTAGGATTGTGAGTGCTGGGATTGTGGTTTTTGGGCTAAGGAAAGGGTGATAAAATCCCCACCTTATCTTTTTTATGGGTAATGCCCTTAAATTCGATTTGTGCAAGTGTACGATATCAACAAACAAGGTTCACTCAAAGCGTAATTAAATCAAACAAAGAGTGAGTCCTAGTCAATATGCAATGCGTACGTACCTTGCCTCCAGCACTCTTCAACAGTAAAAGTAAAAGAATTGAAAAGACACGTGCCTAGAATGCAAATGTCTAAACAATTTTTAACGTTTCAACCAATGTTTTACTGTTTATTATAATTAGCAGGAGTATGGTGAAGCATACAAGAAAAGAATTATTGCAGAAGCTGTATTTTGCAAAGCTGAAGACCCTGCAGAAAACTTGTCAGTAGTGAACTCAGGATTGCCGCCAATCTGCGGCTGGGGCCGAGATTCTGCGGCAAAACTGAGGGATCCTGGTCTCTGCTTTCAAGAGCAGAGGCCCAGGTCCACTTATATGTTACTGCAATGCAAATTTTGCTGTTTTCTTCACCTGTAACCTGCAACAGAGAAGAAAATGCGTTTAGTTCTTCACTTTAAACCAAAAACCGTTGCTCTCCCCGGCAAAAGCGCCAATTTGTTTAGACGGGAAAGGTGTTGTATTGTGGAGTATATTTGCACAGATATTATGTAAAAGAGGGAAGGTTTAGAGTCAACCTCAAGTGCTTTGATCACTCCACAAATGTATTCAATATGTAATCAATGTACCCTTTCCTATCTCCGTTATAGCATGGGCTATACCGAGTCGATTCTCAGGGAGAGCTTGCGATGGAAGCGTTACGGTTGGTAGTGAAGATATAAAACGAAGATTCTTCTTTGTCTTAAAAGAATGAATAAAACATGGAAAAAGAAATGAAAGAATCGGTGGATATGTTCATGATGAAAAAGGAAAAGAAATCATAAAGGAGATTTGGTATTAACACTAAAAGAAAAGAAAACTTTAGAAGACTTTGAAGGTGAGAAAATCATGACTAGCTAACCTTACTACCTTGCTAAAGACTTACTAAACTCCGTGATGGTGATGCGTGCCTCATGTTGATTCATCGGCATAGATTTGTCTTGCGTGTTGGTTTAATTACTTTCCCACTTGGATGATGGGGGATCATTCTTGGACTTGTCTCGTAGCCTCATAGTTGTCATTGGCCTACAAGTTAGACTTTCAATAATGGAATCAAAAGAGTGACACACAAGGGATGCTAAGGAAGAAGATACAACATTCAATAATGGAAGTAATGAAGTTGTACAACAAATAGCATATGTTTGGTGATCCATCTCCATGTTCCATCAAGGCTCTTGTTCAAAGACAAGGCTCTAAATGAGGCACACATGAATCATATGGAGAATTACCACAAGAACTTGCCAAGAAATGAAAATAACCCATCGGAGAAGAGAAAACCATACAACTTGCAAGATTAAAGATAGCAATCACCCATGAGTTAGTAGTTAGCAAGGTGAGTTGTTTGCTAGTTCATGGTAGAAAAATTAGCTACTAGCCATTACAAAAGAAAAGCAAAGCATGAATTAAAAAGCAAGTAAAGCAAAGCTA
The DNA here is from genome assembly GCA_038442645.1 of Agave tequilana. Taxonomy (NCBI): domain Eukaryota; kingdom Viridiplantae; phylum Streptophyta; class Magnoliopsida; order Asparagales; family Asparagaceae; genus Agave; species Agave tequilana. Next base: position 43,768 of record JAVJIF010023327.1, read on the forward strand.
GAAGTAACGAAAGCAAGAATTACTAGAAAATGCTCAAGTAGAGAAGAAGAGAATGGATCAATCCTTACTTCACAAGTTGTCAATCCTTGGTGTACACAAGCTCTCTCTCTCTTACAACTCTCTTTTGCAGAATTTCTAGGGAGGAAGAAGGAGATCTAAAGAACTAAATCCTAGAGAAAAAATACAAAATTACAAAGCTTTATCCTATCATCTCTCCTCTTCTGTTTAGTCCATTTTCGCAGGTCCTTGGTCCAGTATTTATAGCCTCAGAGAGAATTCTCCAGAAGATGAACTGGTGGCAGAAATCTGGGGCTCAACGGCCCCAGATCTGCCGCATAGGCGCGGCAAGGCGCGGCCGTTTCAAGTCCGTTGGCCAACAACTTTCTGTTGTGAAATTGTTACAAGTTTGTTATCCACGTGGCCTTCTGGAAGATTGAGTTGGCGCGAGGATCTCTCCTGATTCTGAATTCAAACTTGGGCTCTTTTAGTCTTTGAATTTATCTCTTTAATTATTACTAATTAAAGAGATTTTGGGCTTTTTTTTCTCTTTTAAGTTGTGGACCTGCAAAAATAGAGAGAAAAGGATTAAAAATCACATTTTTATATACAATATGCATGGTATGGAAGTGGTAAAATATGCAAATATATATAACAATCAATGACTCCAAAGGAACTATCATCGGTATAGGTAACATTCAAATTGGTGCATCTCCTATTATAGAAAATGTTGTTTTAGTTGAAGGTTTGAAACATAACTTGCTTAGCATTAGTCAATTTTGTGATCGTGGACTTAAAGTTGTTTTTGATGATTCTTCTTGCAAGATTTTTGATGTTAAAACCAATGATTGTATTCTCACGGTTTTCGTGATGATAATGTTTATATTATTGACATGCTTAATGTGGAATGTTCTACTAAATGCTTAAATGCTTTTGATGAAAATTCTTGGCTTTGGCATAGAAGATTAGGACATGCATCTTTTGACCATCTTTCTAGGATTAATTCAAAGGAATTGGTGAAGGGTATTCCTTACTTGAAGTTTGAGAAAGACCGCATTTGTGGTGCGTGCCAACTTGGGAAACAAACCAAGTCTTCCTTCAAACCAATCAAGGATATCATGTCAACTAGGCCTTTAGAATTAATTCATATGGATCTTTTTGGACATACTAAAACTAAGAGCTTAAATGGTAGTAGATATGCATTTGATTTAGTTGATGATTTTTCCCATTTCACTTGGGTTTTCTTCTTGGAACACAAAGATCAAACCTTTTCTCATTTTAAGATTTTCCGAAAAAGGGTTGAAAAAGAAAAAGGTTTTTCGATTTTGAAAATAAGGAGTGATAGAGGTGGTGAGTTTGTTAACCAACTCTTCATGACTTATTGTGATGAAAAGGGAATTAAGCATGAAATGTCTTGTCCTAGAACTCCACAACAAAATGGAGTTGTAGAAAGGAAAAATAGAACACTTCAAGAGATGGCTAGGACAATGATAAGTGAGTATGACCTCCCTCATTATCTATAGGCCGAGGCCGTAAACACCGCATGCTATATTTCAAATCGTATTTATTTGTGCAAAAATTCTTCCAAAACATCTTTTGAAATATATCATTCTAGAAAACCTAATGTTGAATATTTCAAAGTTTTTGGATGCAAATGTTTTGTTTTGAACACTAAAGATAACTTGGGTAAATTTGATGCTAAGGCTTATGAAGCAATCTTTGTTGGATACTCTACTACTAGTAAAGCATATAGAGTATTCAATAAATCTTCTCTTACCATTGAAGAATCCATGCATGTTAAATTTGAAGAATCTAATGTGTTTGTTGAGAATGCTGTAGAGATTGAACCATTAGGTGAAGACATGGAGAGACTATCCTTGAAGGACTCACCCGCTCAAGATGATAAGCAAGAATCAATTGGTGACGTTCAAGAGGATAAAGAGGAAAGCTCACAACCGCTTCCTAAAGCTTGGAGATACGCTACAAATCATCCTAAGGAGCTCATCTTGGGTGATGCATCTAAAGGAGTTACAACTCGCTCCAAACTCCATGACCTATGTGGTAACTTTACTTTCATTTCTCATTTTGAACCCAAAAGCATCCTCGAAGCCGAGGCGGACTCATATTGGTTGCTTGCCATGCAAGAGGAACTCAATCAATTTGAGCGCAACCAAGTTTGGCACCTTATTCCTAGGCCCCACGATAGACCAATAATTGGTACTAAGTGGATCTTTAGAAACAAGATGGATGAGTCCGGAAATGTGATTAGGAATAAGGCTAGGTTAGTGGCCCAAGGTTACACTCAAATTGAGGGAATTGACTTTGAGGAGACCTTTGCACCCGTAGCACGCTTGAAGCCATACGGATGACACTAGCTTTTGCATCTTTCAAAAATTTTAAACTTTTTCAAATGGATGTGAAAAGTGCATTTTTGAATGGTTTTATAAATGAAGAAGTTTATGTTGCTCAACCTCCCGGTTTTGTTGATCATGTTCATCCCGATTTTGTTTTTAAACTTGATAAAGCTTTGTATGGATTGAAACAAGCTCCAAGAGCTTGGTATGAAAGGCTTTCTAGTTTTCTCATTTAAAATGATTTTATTAAAGGCAAAGTAGATACAACACTATTCACTAAGCATGTTGATAATGACATTTTAATTGTGCAAATTTATGTTGATGATATAATTTTTGGTTCTACTAATGAGCTTTTATGCAAGGAATTTGAAAAGGTTATGCAATGTGAGTTTGAAATGTCCTCAATGGGTGAGCTTAATTTCTTTCTTGGACTCCAAATCAAGCAATTGCAAGATGGGAACTTCATATGTCAAGCCAAATACGCAAAGGAACTCGTAAAGAAGTTTGGACTTGAAGACTCAAAGGTTTGCAACACTCCCATGGCAACTACCACCAAGCTTGATAAGGATGACCAAGGTAAAAATGTTGATATTAAATTGTATAGAAGTATGATAGGTAGTCTTTTATATTTGACGGCAAGTAGGCCGGACATCATGTTTAGTGTGTGTCTTTGTGCTAGATTTCAATCGTGTCCCAAAGAGTCCCATCTTATTGCGGTAAAACGCATTATTCGTTATATTAAGGGAACGATTGGAATGGGTCTATGGTATCCGAAAACTGGAGATTTCTCAATGACGAGTTATTCGGATGCCGACTATGCGGGTTGTAGAGTAGATAGAAAGAGTACTAGTAGGACATGTCAATTTCTTGGTAATTGTCTTGTTTCATGGTCCTCTAGGAAACAAAATTCCGTAGCTCTCTCAATCGCCGAGGCGGAGTATGTTGCCGCGGGGGCTTGTTGTGCACAAGTCCTTTGGATGAAACATACTCTCCTTGATTATGATTTGCATTATAACCATATAAAAATATTTTGTGATAATACTAGTACTATACATATGACAAAGAATGCAAATCAACATAGTAAGACCAAGCACATTGAGATTAGATATCACTTTCTTAGAGATCATTTTGAGAAAGGAGATATAGTTATTGATTATGTTTCTACGGATTTGCAACTAGCCGATATTTTCACTAAGCCACTTGATTTTGCTAGATTTTCCTTCATTTGTGGTGAACTTAATGTTTGTGTTATTGAATAAAAATGTTTTCATAACCCTTTTTGATGTATGACAAAAAGGGGGAGAATGAGTTTTTATGATAGAATTATGAGTTCATATGGTTTTGGTTCCATGTGAGTTCATATATGTTTTTAGTTTTTGATGTGTTTTCATGAATACTTGTAATTTGAAGTTTCATGATGTTTTATGTGTTTTATATTTGTGTTTTATATTTTCATGGTTTTGGTTTCAAGATGTTTACTTGCAAATTACAAATTACATTGTTTTTGCTTGTTTAGTATAGCATAATTTGAGGGGGAGCTTACTCCTCTTATATATTTTTTTTTTGTTTATAGCCTATTTGTTTCGTCATCATCAAAAAGGGGGAGATTGTTGGCCCATAAGGTTACACTCTCCATTTGTTTAGAGTTTTGATGATAACAAACCAAATAAGAGCTATATGGTACTAATTAGTTTGTTAAGATAAGTTTCAGGTTTGTACCATAGTTTGGAGGCCATTGCTTAGCTATTGCAAGAAATTCTAGGTTCATGAAGCAAAGAAGGCTTTTTGCACATCAAGGAAGGAACATAGAAGAGAAGGCTCTAGCAAGGCATTGCATGGCTCAAGATTGCTCAAGAGACTTAATTAGATTTATTTTTAGTTTAGAGTTTTGTTAAAGAATAGTGAATAGGTTTGAAGCTCTAACACACATGTTTTTGCGCACATCCTATTTCTAAGTTTATTTCATATAAATTATACAAAAATATTTTGATACAAAATCCTCTGCTTGTAAATCTATATTTATGTTTTATACTTATTCCAATTTAAAACATCTTTGATAAAAATATTTTTCTCCTCAAAATTCTGGTTAAAAATTGGTTTTTGGCCTGATCCGGTCGACCGCCCGGGTCGACCGTGACTATGACAGGTTTTTCCGGTCGACCCGGGCGGTCGACCGTGGTTCTGGCAGTGCACGTATCAGTGTGCACGTTTTCACGGTCGACCGTGACGGTCGACCGAGACGAGCCTGACTGTAAGTCTTTACTCTCTGTTTGTTTGGGTCGACCGGGCCGGTCGACCGGGCCGGTCGACCGGACTAGCCGTTTGAACAGTAACGGCTAGTTTTCAGAGCAGATTTATTTTTGTCCTTTTCTCACTTAAGTGTGTTTAAGTGACATGTTTGGTTTTAATACTTTCTGATTAGCCTTAAAAATGTTTTATATCTAAACCCTAGCCCTCTCCTATAAATAGGGGTGTTTAGGGAGAGATTGGTGACTAGAAAAAAATTATCAAAATTCCCACAAGTTTAAGGCTTTCAAAAAGACTTGGTTTGTTGGTTTTTGTGCTGAAATTCTCTCTCATTTTCTGAAGTGTTTTCAAGAATTCTCTGATTTCATTTTCTTTTCTTTTTGCACACAAGAGCTTCATTCCTACTCATTGTTCTCTAAGGACCTTTGTAAGGGAAGAGAATTTTGAAAGAGAAAGTTTGTGGTCTTTTGACTACCAAGAGAGATATTGTACTTGAGATTGTGGAGTTGGGTACTCCGGTGTATTTGTGACATCTTTGTGATAGTGGAAGTGGTTAGAATCCTTCTGGGGAAGGCGGGGAAGTAGAGCTGGGTGCTCGAACCTCGATAACAAATCTTTGTGTTTGCGTTTGGTTTACTTTCCTTGTTCTTGCTCTACTTTCATTTCAATTATTGCTTGCTTCTTATTGTCATTGCTATATTCACTTGTTGTCATTCATCTTGTCAATCATTGTCCCATACAACAAGGTTGCATTGCGCACCTCCAACTCATTTTTACGAGGAATCAGGAGGAAGGAGTTCAGAACCCTTCATGGGACATTCGGCTCTTAGTCTTGTTTTGGGCAATTGTTGCATCATATTTTTAAATTGTGCATTGATTAGCAATATCACCTATTCACCCCCCTCTAGGTGATTTTCAAAGTGTAGTTGCAAATTAGTTTTAATTTCTGCATTTAGTTCATTAGATTAGCGGTACACCTATTCACCCCCGTCTAGGTGTACTTACAATAGGTAACAGAGCCTACGCTCCTGATATTTGATTTAACCACCTAGGAGTGTGATCTTGGTTAGCTAATCTATCATTTGCATTTGCACGTATATTTGTTTGCACACACTCATGGATTGCTTGTCACCTCCCATGTTTGATGTCTCCAACATTGACATGTGAAAATTTAGAATGTCCATGTACCTAAAAACCTAGACTTGCATGTTTTCCTTGCCGCTATCAAGAAATGCTATCTTGATAACGGCAATCATATAGGGGCCAATTCACAAGTCCTTGAGGCTATTAGACGCACGCTTTCTAAAGAATATCTTTCTATTGTTTCTAACTTTGATTCTGCCTTTGTAGTATGGAACAAGTTGACCACCTCCAAGCTTCAATTGCCAATCCAACCGGAGGATGAATCTAGTGGAGAATCCAAGCCACAATGCTTTATGGTCCAAGGGAATGACGCCCTTGAGGTACATTTAGAATCTCAATTAGATTGTGATGACAGTGCTAGTTCTTCAAATGAATATGTTGATGCCAATACTTTAAATGAAGAACTATCCATTGTTTGTGAAAATTGATAGAAAAATATAATTTGTTGAAAAAGAAAAGTCTAGGACTTAACAATGAAAATAAAGATTTACTTTCTAGACTTAACTTGATTTTGCAAGAGAAGGTGGAGATTTCTAATGAGAGGGATTCATTGAAATCTCAACTAGACCTTGCCCTAAAAGAAAATGAATTGTTAAAATCTAAAATGATTGTGAAACAATTTTGAAGAAAAATGAAAACTTATCTTCAAAAGTTAATTTTGTTTTAAAAGAAAATGATTCTTTAAAAATGAAAATTGCTTCTATTTCAAAGAACTTGGAAGTTTGTTTAAAGAAAAATATTTCTTTGCAAAATACTATTGATACACATGTTTGCCATGCTAGGATAGCTTCACCTAGTTCACCTATTGCATGCCACACTTCTTCTTTAATTGAAAATGATATATCTATGCTAAAGAAGAATATATACTGTTTGGGCTCCACTTTGAGCCATTGTGTTTCTAGCCATACACGTTTGAAATCTTTGTTTCGAAAGAAACAAGTTCCATCTTTGCATGCACACCCTCCACGGCATACACATGCTACTCATGGTCACCACCATCACACATTGTATACTCATGTGTACACTTGTACACATTGTGGACGTAAGGGCCACCTTGCTAAATTTTATTATGATAGAATACATGTTTCTAGTTTGGCAACTAAATTTGTTTGGGTTAGAAAAGGTACTAACCCCCATGGACCCAATAGAGTATGGGTACCAAAGACCACCCCTATTGAATTTGATGTAGGTGTGGGCTCTCGCATGACGTGAGAGTTGCGGTACCTTGAGGTGGATGCGTTCCGAGCTTCATGAGGATTATTTGGATGCATCACTTTCAAGGAAAGTTTGGTGGGAGGACCACCTTGGTTTGGAGAACTAGAGAGGTGCCCTCATCGGTTTTGGTATCGATCTCTAACTCCCGTTTATATTTACATGCTTTCCATGTCATTGATTTATAGCATGTCATGTTTTATTGTTCATTATGCCTATGCCATGTTTATTAGATTAGTGATATACATGTTTAGTTATTTGAGACACCCATGTTAATATGGACCTATATCTATGTGTTCTCACTTTGTTTTTAACTAATATGTATGTCATAGATCTAATGCACATGCATATACATTATGATCATATGTGTGTTTATGATTTTTGTTTTATTTTGATGCTTCATGAATTGATTACATGTTTAAATGTTAGTTTTCATTAAGACTAAGATATATACTTGTACATATAATGGGCCACAAATAGATCATTATATGTTTGTGCTTGAATGCTTATTTGTACCCATTAGATGTGCTAGTATAGTCTAGTTTTGATGATTCATATATTTAACTTGTATTCCTATTCTATCCATGATTTTCATGTTCATATGTTTAACTTCATGTATATGTCTATCTTGTCCAAACTATTGTCTATACATATTCATCCTTTGAGCCACGTGCCTAAATGCATATACATTTGTGGACTCGTTACGTTTTGGATATATATATGTATACTTTAGTTTATACTTGACATATATATGCCTTGAAGAAATCAAGTTTTGATGATTTTTATGTTTTAAGGAATATTGAGCTTTATTGCCAAATTTCATGATTATGTGTTTCACACTACACTTGTACACTCACCTTATTTAAATGTTTCTCATGATTATGTTTTTCATGAGTATGTATGGACTTTATGGACTGCGAGTGTTTAATGTCATGTGATTTACATGTATTTCATGAAATATAATTTTGTTTTATTCCTTACTTGAAGGATTTCGTACTAGTTTAGAAGTTTTTCCATTTAACTAGTTCGGATTCTTCGTTATGGTAGAGTTTTCAAACTTACTATATTTTTCAAACCTATTTTTGAAACCCCTACCTTTCACGGGCGGTTGGATGGGAGTCCATGCCTTGTATGCTTTTATTGAAAATCATTTTAAACTTGAGCATGATTGGGTGGTAGGAAATATGAGATATTCTCTTGAAATTATTGTTGTTTCAATTGGTATCATTGGATTCTTTCAATTGGTATCAATATTGACATTTTTTGTATACTCATATATTTGTATGTATGTATGCTTTCATTTCATATAGTATCAATTTCGATTGGTATCTAATTTATCATACATATATAAATTTTGTTTATGGATAAGCTTGAAATATTAATGACTATCATGTTTTCAATTGATTAGTTTTTCAATTGATATTTTAATAACGATGCATAAGCTTATAACAAATAAAAATTAGATCATTTTTTTTAGTTGGTATTTCATAAAGGGGGAGAAAATTTGTATTTTTATCTTTCAATTGGTATTTTGTTTACCGTTGATTTCTACTCCCACACTTTATGTTGAAAATTGACTTTATTTTGATATCATATGCTCTAAATGACAAATACTTACAATTAGTATCAAGATTTTATTTGTTTTCTCAAAATTGGTATCAATGCCTTATTTACTTTCAAGTGGTATATGTTTACTTTCATTTGGTATCTAAATGTACTACTTTGACACATTTTTAATTGGTATCAAATTTGTTTTATTGAGAAAATTCAAAATTTGTTTTAAGAATTGTTAAAATGTTTTGATATTATTGCATATATGCAAGGGGAGCTTAACATCTCTTCTACATATAGATTCATGTTGCGTGTATCTTATATTGAAGAGCTTGACAACTGTTCTTTATGTGGTACACGTGTGTAGCTGGAGCTTCACATCTCTTCTTATGCATTACATATTATGCGTTATGTGAATTAGGGCTTGTCATCCCTCTTTCATGTAATGTATATGTGTAGCGAAGTTAACTTAGCGTCTTCCTCTTCATGAATGTATATCGCATACATCTATTTATTGATTTGTTTGTTTGACCCCTTAGTTAATTCTTTGTTTCGAACAAAAAGGGGGAGAAGAATTTATAGATTTGTTTTTACTTTGACCCCTTGTTGATGATTGATAAAAAGGGGGAGAGGTATTTGGTATATATATGCATGTTTTCCGGATTTATTTGTTTTATGCATATATGTTTTATTTTGCAAATGCATGGAGATAAGAATTTGATAAGTTTTATGCTTGTATGCTTGTTTGGCATCTTGTATTTGCATACTTGTTTATGAGCTTTCATTGCATATTTATTGTTTATTGCTATGCATGAGTTAAGGGGGAGCTTCTTTGAAGCTTAACTTTAATCCATGCATATATAACTCCATGAGTTTTGTCATCATCGAAAAGGGGGAGATTGTTGGCCAGAGACCTTCCACTCTAGTTTTGATGATGATTAACTCATGTAGTTATGTTTACTAATAATCTTGTGATGTATAGTTTCAGATCATTAACCAAGATATTAGTTGGTGATTAGCTTCAACAAAGGAGTTTTAAAGCCTTTCACATGGTGATTCAAGAGCCCAAGCATCAAGATCATACATAGCACTCGTTGGAGTCTTGCTCGATGGATCACGGAGTTTTGAATCGAGTCGACTTGAAGATGGAGATCGTCAAGAAGACTTAGGTATCCTAATTTAGTTTGTTTTAGATCCATGTGTAAAGATTAGATAGTGTAATATGCTCAAGTTCACGACACACACACGTTTTATGTTTTGGATATTGGTTTTCGGTTTTTGTTTAACCGACTTTGGTTTTCATGAATAGTTAGATCAAAACAAGTTCACTTAGTTTTATGTATATTAGATTCATTCTATATACATGTATGCTTCATGTCTTAAATAAACTTATGTTTGACATACCTATTCATGTATCTAGGTTTTGTGTTTTTAACAAAACGTATTTTTGGAATTAAAGACAAAAACTATGATATGTATATGTTTCATGTATATTGGACCTATGTCCATATGCAACATACCTAAAAGTGATTAAGTATCATGTTTTTGTATTTGAATGAGTTTTAGGAAAAATTAGATTTCCTATTGAAAATCCAAGTTTGGAAAAATACAGGTTTTGGTTTTCGGTAATTTTTCCATAACACAAAAATGGTTCATAATGTTTGATATTTGTGTTGAAATTTTTAACACATGTTTGTATATCATATAAAATGTTAGAAACTATTTTTGTGGATTTTTAGAAGATTTATGGGAATTTTTAGAATAATTTTTAACCCAGTTTTCTGACCCAGAACCCAGCCTGCCAGGCTCTGGCGGTCGACCGACCCGGTCGACCGTACTCCAGAGCGGTCGACCGACGGGCACAAGCTGTGCACGTTTGGCCAGGCACTTGGGCCGGTCGACCGGGCCAGAGAGCTTTGCTCTCTGGTTTTGGGCGGTCGACCGGGCGGTCGACCGGCTTCTTCCAACGGTCAAAAATATGACCGTTGGCGGTCGACCGGCCGGTCGACTGCCAGCCGCCAGAGCTGCCAGTTCAGCTCCAACGGCTAGTTTCTTTTGGTGGGCTATTTAAGCCCCATTTCTCTGGGATTTTGGAAAGTTTTCATGAGCCAAATTTTCCTACCTTCTAGTGTTTTGTTTCAAGATTCAAAGAGTTTCTAGAGCTAAAAAGATTTGATCTTTACTTTGTTTTAAAAAGAGTTGGAAAATCATTTTGAAAAGGTAATTCTTAGGGAATTTTTTGATCTTAATATCTATTTTATCTAGAGTTTTCCTAGAGTTTTTCTTTGAGTTTTTGATTTCCAAACTCTTAGTTTTCCACACTTGAGCTATATCCTCTATCCTATTCTATAGGATCATTATTTGTAGGAAAGGAAATTGGTTTGTGGTTGAGATATACCACTTGTTGTACCCTCCTTGATTTGTTGGTTGCTCCCTCTTTGGTAGAGGTTGAGGTTGTGGTTTACTCTCTCTTGGTGAGGTGGAGTTGGTTGGTGTTTTTATCCCTCTTCGGTAGAGGTAGATTTGGTTGTATTGGTGGAGTTCGGTACTCCGATCTTCGGTAGACCATTTGATTGCCTCGGTGGAGATTGTATTGGTTGAGAGAGAGAGTTCGGTACTCCCGGTTGTATTTGTACAAAATCCTCGGTGGAGGTTCCCTCGGTGGGAGTCCTAGGTGGACAAGTTAGTGGATTAGAAATCCTTCTCGGTGAAGGCAGGGACGTAGAGCTCGGTGCTCGAACCTCGGAACACATCTTGTTGTTTGCGTTGGATCCATTGACTCTTAACTCTCTCTCTCTCTCTCTCTCTCTTTACTTTGTGTTGTGCATTGCATCATTCATATTGCCATATCATTTATATGCTTGTGTTGTGCCTTGCATTGATTCATATTGCTTATACCTATATGCTTGGTTGATTTTGCTTGTGTGCCTCACTTGTGCTTAACCACGAGAGCTTCATATAGCGCCTCAACTCTTATTCAGAGGAATCAAGAGGAGTTAGTCTAGAGCCCTTCATGGGGAATTCAACTACACTCGTTGGTTGCACTAAGTGTAGTTGCAAATTAGTTTTAATTTTCGCATTTAGTTCATTAGATTAGCGGTACACCTATTCACCCCCCCCTCTTGGTGTACTTACATAAACCTCTCTTGGTTCAACACTAGTGAGGCACACAAACAATACCAAGCATATATGATATAACAATATGAATAAATACAAAACACAATATAAAAGAGAGAGAGTTTAGAGATAGTGCATCAATCGCAAACATAAAGATATGTTTCGAGGTTCGAGCCACTGCTCTATGTCCCCGCCTTCACGCAGAAGGATATTCACTATAACGTCCACACAGGACTTCCCACACAGGGAACCTCCACTGAGGATTTTGGTAATACAAACTGGGAGTACACAACTCCTCTCTCTAGCAAATACAATCTCTACACAAGAGGTAAGGCACAACAACAATCACCTCTACACTTAGAGGGATGGACACTAAGTCAAACAACAATCACCTCACACTAGAGGGATAAGTCTCAAAGCCAAACAACAACCTCAATCACCTCTACACTTAGAGGGATACCAACACAACCAAATACAACCTCCACAATCACCTCTACAAAAGAGAGATACTCACAAAAAAAGGAAGGTTACAACTCTTGGTGATCTCAAAATCCATAAACCAATTTTCTCACCAAAACAAGATCCTAATAGATAGGATAGATAGATAGCTCAAGTGTGAGAAAATACAAAGTTTGAAAACAAATCACAAAGAAAAACTCTTGAGAAAAACTCTAGATTGAAATATAAATGAAGATCAAAACCAATTCCCAAAGACTCTCCGTTTCTTTTATTTTTCAACCCTTTAAAACAAATAAAGATAAATCTTTAAGCCCAAAAACTCTTGAAAACTTATTGCTAAAACACTTAAGATGATGGAAAATTTTTGTTCTCAAAAACCATATAGAAACCAGCTCAAGAGATGGGTATTTATATCCTCTCAAAAATCTACCCGGTGGCAGCCAAGAAAGGGCAGAAATGCCCTTCCGGTCGACCGCCCGATCGACCGGCCAACGGTCATTTTTATGACCGTTGTGTCTCCGGTCGACCGCCCGGTTGACCAGCCCCCACCCGAGAGTGGGGTGCTTTCAGTCGGTCGACCGCGCGGTCGACCGGCCGAGATGGCTGGCTTTTGAGCACTTCCCCTGCACATCGGTCGGCCATACCGGTCGACCGACCACTGCTCTGGTCGACCGGTCTGGTCGACCGCCAGTCAGTCTGGCTGAGATTTTATACGGATTAAAAACTTGTCTTTTTATCTTCAATTAAATCTCATAAAATCATATAAATTCCACAAAAATAAGTTTTTTTAAGATCTTTGAAATACAAATATGTGTGACTAAAATTCAGCATAAATTATAAATAATTTGAACCATTTTTGTGATATGGAGATTAGGCTTTATATAAAAATAAGTATTTTCTAAAACTTGAATTTTTGAAATGGAAAACCGTTTTATCCAAAACTCATGTAAATACAAAAACATGATATTAAAATAACTTTGAAGTATATTGTATATGGATAGAATCCAATATACATAAAAGATATTATATCTATGTTTTTGACATGAAATCCAAAATCCGGTTAAACCGAAACAAAAACAATAAACTTTAAAACTTGTGTTTGTATGTGAACTTAAGCATATCAATACTATCTAATCTTTACAATGATCTAAACATACTAAACTAAACAAACTGAAGTCTTCTTGTCTTCAAGTTGACTCGATCCAATCGCGATCCAACGAGCTTGACTCCAATCGAGTACTAGATGCGATCTTGATGCTCGAGCTCTTGAATCAACATGTGAAAAGTCCAAAACTCCTTTGTTGAAAGTAACCACCTACTAATATCTTGGTCAATCACTGAAAACTATTTAAACACAAGATTATTAATGAACTATAACTACATGAGTTAATCATCATCAAAACTAGAGTGATGGGCCTCTGGGCAAACAATATCCCCATTTTTGATGATGACAAAACTTATGGAGTTATATATGCATGGATTAAAGTTAAGCTTCATAGAAGATCCCTCTTAACTCATGCATAGAAATAAACAATAAAGATATTCAATGAATGCGTATACTAAATAACACATATATGCATAAATGAAGAATAAAACAAACATATATGCTCTGATTCTAATTGAAAAATAAACATGCATATAAATGACATAAACATGCATATATAAAACTCTCAAAATTCTTCTCCCCCTTTTTGTATAAAACACAGAAATTAAATAATCATGCATATTTAAAACTCCAAATTTCTCTCCCCCTTTTTATCAAATCATCAACAAAGGGGCATAAATAAACTCAAAAAAATAATTTCAGCCTTTCTGTTTAATCAAACAAGAAGGATGTATATGTGATATACATTCATGAAGAGGAGAGACGTAAAGTTAACTCCCCCTTCATACATGCATTACATGAAAAAGAGATGACTAAACCCTAATCACATAACACATAATATACAATATATAAAATAAGATGTGAAGCTCCCTCTACACTCGTGTAAGGCATACCAAAGAGAGGTCAATCACTTCAATATGAAATACACTGAACATGAATCTATATAAAGATAAGATGTTAAGCTTTCCATGCATATAATCAATACATATCAAAACAATGTGATACCAATTAAAAAATATATCAATTTATGATAAATGTATATATCGAGACACCAATTTATGATACCAATTGAAAATAGACAATATTTTTTAGATACCAATTGAAAGTAAACAAAATTTTTAAGATAATAAAAGATACCAATTGAAAATATCTTGATACCAATCTAAAACGTCTAGTAAATCTTTGATACCAATAGAAAATGAAACATTGTATGTTTTAATACCAATTGAAAATATATATATATATATATATATATTATAAATCTTAATACCAACTGAAAGTAAAAGCCAAATTGTTTTAGGTAAACATGACTCATATCAATATAGATACTAATTTATAATGAAACATGATATCAATATAGAAAATATTAGCATATACCAAAATAAAGTATTTTTCATCATAAAGAATAGGAGTAAGATACCAATTGAAAATAAAATCGATTGAAAGACACTAATTAAAAGATAAAACATGAATTTTCTCCCACTTTATGAAATACCAATAAAATAATGTATAAGCTTGTATAAGAGACCGATTGAAAAATAATTGGACATTAAGGAGTAAAGCAAGCTTAGCATAAACATAATTTGTACTTTAAGATGTAAAGATATAGTATGCATAATCAAATCACATATATATGTATGAAAATGTAAATACCAATCGAAATCGATACTATTTGAAGTTTGAAGCATATACATATAGAAACACAAATATGAGTATATAAAAAATCAATTGTGATACCAATTGAAAATACAATGAGGATCAAGTGTATAACTCATACTACCTCCCTTTTCATGCACATGTTTAAATAGGGTTTTAATTAGGCACACAAGACATGGTCGCCCATCCAGCTGCCCTTAAAAGGAAGGGGTTTTGAAAATAGGATTTGAAAATAAATTAACATGTTTGAAAACTCTTCCAAAATGAAGAAATACGCAACCAGTTTTATGATAAACTTGAAAACTAGTACGAAATCTTTCAAGTAAGGAATAAAACAAGTATATATCCATGAAAACATGAAAATCACTCAGCAATTAACACTCAAAAATCTATAAAGTATATATAAAGCTCATGAAAGTAAAGTCATGAGAAAACATCAAGTAATGTGAGTGTACAAAGTTATGTAATCAACAAAATTATGGAATGAGGCATTTGAGCTCAAATGAAATTCCTTCTCAAAAACATAAAAATCATCAAACTAAACAAGGTATATGTATGTTTTATCCTAAACTAGAAGTATACATACATATCCCAAACACAAATGAGTCTATAATCGAATTGCATGAAGGCAAGTGACTCAAGGGTATACATGTATATCCAATAGTTTTAACAAAATTACCATATATATGATGCTAAATACATTTTCATAAAAAAAATATGTACAAAAAAATAGGGAATACAAATCAAAATATACGAATCATCAAAACTAGGCTATACTAATACATCTAATGGGTACAAATGATCAACTAAGCACAAACATATAATAATCAATTTGTGGCTCACTAGTTGTACAAGTATATGCACAAGTTTTAATGAAAAACTACATTTAAACATGTAATCAAAACATGAAGAATAAAATAAAACATAAACATAAACCGATATAATCATTAGGATAAATGCACATGTTTTAGATTTATGATATACACACTAGTTAAACCATAGTGAGAACACAAAATATGAATCTATATAAAACATGGGTGTATCTCAAATACTACATATGTATATCACAAGTCTAATTATCATGACATTTAGCATAATAATCATGAGAAATCAAAACATGCTAAAAATCAATAATATGAAAGCATGTAAACTAGAATAAGGAGTTAGAGATAGTTATTAAAATCATTAGGGCTAATCTCTAGATCTCTAAACCATAGTGGTCCTCCCACCAAACTTCCCTTGAAAGTGATGCATCCAAAAGTGTCACCATATAGCTCGGAACGCATTCACCTCAAGGCACCAACACCTCTCACGTCATGTGAGAGCCCATACCTACATCAAATAAAATAAGAGCGAATTTTGGTACCGATACCTTATTGGGTCCATGGGGGTTAGCACCTTTCCTAACCCAAATAAATTTATTTGTAAAATTTACATTATGTACACTATCATAATAAAACTTTGCAAGGTGGCCCTTACATCCACAATGTGTACAAGTGTACACATGATTATACATGGAATCATGTGTGTGAGAATGATGAGCATGTGTATGCCGCGTATGGTGTGTATGCATATTGAGGAGCATGTTTCTTACGAAACATGGATTCCAACCGTGTGTGGTTCATGGCACATTAGCTTAAAGTGGAGCCCAAACAATCAACACTTTTCTTTAACATACATATATCATTTTCAATAATAGTAGAAGAGCTGGAGCATGCAATAGGTATACTAGATGATGAAGCATGGCAAACATGTGAATCTAAATCATTTTTCACTGATTTATTTTCATTAGAAATCAAATCCAATTCTTTTGAAATAGAAATAATTTTTTGTTTTTTAAAGAATCATTTTTTTTAAAACAAAAACATGTTTTGAAGATAGAACTTCATTTTTCTTCAAACTTCATCACAATTATTTTTACCTTTTAAGATTTTGTTTTCATTTAAGACAAGATCAAGTTGGGATTTCAATGAGTCCCTTTCATTTGAAATCTCATCCCTTTCTTGCAAAGTAATGTTAAGTTAAGTAAAAAAATCCATATTCTCTTCTTTTAGTTTAAAGCTTTTCTTTTAAGAGTTGGTATTTTGTAATAGGTTTTCACAAATAAGAGATAGTTCTTCATTTAATACATCGGTATCAACATAATCATCACGGAAGAACTAGCACTATCATCTAGTTGAGTTTTCGAATTTACCTCAAGGGAGTCATTCCCTTTGACCATGTAACAAGCTTATTCAGATTCATCCTCACTAGATACCTTCTCCACAATGTTTGGGCGTTTGAAGCTTTAGAGAGGTCAAGGTGTTACACACTGCAAAGGCTGAATCACAAAGAGAAACCATACATGAATATTCTTTGTTTAGAGTGTGCCTAAGTGCCTCTAGGGCTTGTGCATTGGCCTCTATATGCTTGTCATTATCAAGTTAAGATTTCATGGTAGTGGCAAGGTACACATGCATACCTAGGGTTTTTAGGTACATACTCATCTTAATCTTCCATACATTGATGTTAGAAACATCAAACATTGGAGGGGTCATGAAACCCATGAGTGTAAACTATATGTGTGCAAATGCAAATGTAGATTAGCTAACCAAGATCTCATTCCTAGGTGGTTAAACCTAATATCAGGAGCGTAGGCTCTAAAACCAATTGAAAGTACACCTAGAGGGGGGTGAATAAATGTAAGGCTAATCTAATGACAAATGAAGCGGAATTAAAAAAATTCAACACACTTAGTGTAACCAAAGAGTGTAGCCGAATTCCCGTGAAGGGCTCTGAACTATCTCCTCTAAATTCCTCTAAATAAGAGTTGAGGTGCTATATAAAGCTCTCTTGGTTCAACACTAGTGAGGCACACAAACAATACCAAGCATATATGATATAACAATATGAATCAATGCAACACACAATATAAAAAAGAAAGAGAAAGTTTAGAGATAGTGGATCAATCGCAAACACAAAGATATGTTTCGAGGTTCGAGCCACTGTTCTACATCCCCGCCTTCACACAGAAGGATTTTCACTATAACGTCTACACAGGACTTCCCACACAGGGAACCTCCACTGAGGATTTAGGTAATACAAACTGGGAGACACAACTCCTCTCTCCAACAAACAAACTCTACACAAGAGGTAAGGCACAACAACAATCACCTCTACACTTAGAGGGATGGGCACTAAGCCAAACAATAATCACCTCACACTAGAGGGATAAGTCTCAAAGATAAACAATAACCTCAATCACCTCTACACTTAGAGGGATACCAATACAACCAAACACAACCTCCACAATCACCTCTACACAAGAGGGATACCCACAAATAATGGAAGGTTACAACTCTTGGTGATCTCAAAGACCAAAAACCAATTTTCTGACCAAAATAAGATCCTAATAGATAGGATAGATAGATAGCTCATGTGTGAGAAAATAAAGAGTTTGAAAAACAAATCACAAAGAAAAACTCTTGGAAAAAACTCTAAATTGAAATATAAATAAAGATCAAAATCAATTCCCAAAGACTCTCCTTTCTTTGAATTTTCCAACCCTTTAAAACAAATAAAAAAATCTTTAAGCCCAAAAACTCTTGAAAACTTGTTGCTAAAACACTTAAGAAGATGGGTAATTTTTGCTCTCAAAAATCATATAGAAACCAACTCAAGAGATGGGTATTTATACCCTCTCAAAAATCTGCCCGTTGGCAGCCAGGAAAGGGCAGAAATGCCTTTCCGATCGACGGAAAGGGCAGAAACGCTCTTCCGGTCGACCGCCCAGTCGACGGGGCAACGGTCATTTTTATGACCGTTGTGCCTCCAGTTGACCGCCCGGTCGACAGGCCAAAGCCAACGGTCGATCGCCCGGTGACCGGCCCCACCCGAGAGTGGGGTGCTTTCAGTCAGTCGACCGCGCGGTCGACCGGCCGAGATGGCTGGCCTTTGTGCACGTCTCATGCACATCGGTCGACCGTGCCGGTCGACCGACCACTGGTCCGGTCGACAGGTTCGGTCGACCGCTAGTCAGTCTGGCTGGGTTTTTATAAGGATTACAAATTTGTCTTTTATCTTCAATTAAATCTCATAAAATCACATAAATTTCACAAAAATAAGATCTTATAAGATCTTTAAAATACAATTATGTTGACTAAAATTCAACACATATTATAAACAATTTGAACCATTTTTGTGTTATGAAAATTAGGCTTTACACAAAAATCGGTATTTTTCATAACTTGAATATTTAAAATGGAAAACCGCTTTCTCCAAAACTTATGTAAATACAAAAACATGATATTTAAACAACTTTGAAGCATATTGTATATGGATAGAATCTAATATACATAAAAGAAATTATATCTATGTTTCTGACATGAAATCAAAATCCGGTTAAACCGAAATCAAAATCAATAAACTTTAAAACTTGTTTGTGCATGTGAACTTGAGCATATCAGTACTATCTAATCTTTACAACGATCTAAACATACTAAACTAAACAAACCGAAGTCTTCTTGTCTCCAAGTCGACTCGATCCAAACGCGATCCAACAAGCTTGACTCCAACTGAGTACTAGATGTGATCTTGATGCTCGAGCTCTTGAATTAACATGTGAAAGCTCTAAAACTCCTTTGTTGAAGCTAATCACCTACTAATATCTTGGCCAATCACTGAAAACTATTTAAACACAAGATTATTAGTAAACTATAGCTACATGAGTTAATCATCATCAAAACTAGAGTGATGAGCCTCTGGGCCAACAATGTGCTGCTTTTCATGTACACATTGCACTAAATTGTTTAAGGCTTGTTCTATAAACAAGATAAGGTGGGGAAGTCATTATCCTCCCTTAGCCCACAAATAACCTCCTCACTCACTAACCCAAGCCTAACTAAAACTGAGTAGATGTTGGCCCTAGGGATATCTCGGACTCATATAGGAGACTGACCTAAGGGGGACGTTGATTAGAATTTGATTCTTATCAAATCGGTGTCTAAGGTTGGGGATTGAGGGGTGAAAACCCGAAGGTTGGTGGTTTAGCATAATTAGGTCCTGCTTAGGCACGGATACCTCCTACTGATCTTGTCCCTACCTGACCGATTAATTTGTGGTCAGATTCTGCAATATACCCCCATAGACAGTCTAACCAGTTAGGAGTCGTTTAGGTCAAAGGTCTACCCTAATTTAGGTTAGATTTTTTTCTTTTTATTTGTTTGCTTGTTTTTCTTTGTTTGTGTTTGACATTTCTTGTGTGATATGGTTTATAATGATAATTTTTCCTATTTTAATGGTAATCCATGTTTCACCCCGACCTCTTTTTTGGATATTACCAACCTGGCAAATCATAATTTTAACCAACCTAGTGTGTCGGATTGGTATTATCCGAATCATTACATGCCCCGTCCCAATACTATGAACAAGGCTGAAATAATCATCACTACTCTTCACAGAGTCAATGGGGATACAACTCCCCCGAGTCATATTGTCAACCACCTTACCAACATTCAGCTTCATATAATTCTTCTCCCAAACAACCTTTAGAAGAATCAATTGACTGGGAAAAGAGGATGGAAGCCTTAGACGAGCTTGAGTGACGAATTAAAATTTTAGAAGACTCCCGTCAAAATTTTCAAATCACAGACCCTTACTCTATTTTTCAAGAAAAATATACCTATTTAGAAAAGAATATGGAATCCATGATTCAATTCCAAAATGATCCACTTGATATGATAGAAGCAAGACTTAGTAGATTGGAAAACGTGCGTAGGAATAAGGAAACTCTCCCTATCCAATCTTTGACAAATCTTGACACTTCTAGCCATATTGATGAAAATTAAGAATCATGGTGTCTTGAAGATTTTGACCAAGATTCAATTCCACAAAGCCTTGAACTTGATCAATATCAACCAATTGACGAATTGGTAAGTTTTTATTTTAATGAGATTGAACTTGATTATGAATGTGAACCCGACCCCCAACTTTGTGATTCGGTTTCCGTCTTTGAATCTATGGGGCTGTTTGTTTCGCGTAAAAGGCAGTAATTCGTAAATGACTTACAACCCAGTTACAACTACGGCGTTTGTTTGGACCGTAATTCGTAAAAGACTTAGCAACTCAACTGTCACTCACTTGCAACCCAATAACCACTCACTTACAGCCCAGTTACAGTTAATTTTGTGGTGATGCAAATTTGTATTATTTTCTTATATTAATATTGAATTTTTTTAATATTTAGCATTTTTAATATTTATTTGCAATATTAAAACTTTTTAAATCACCAAATAGTTAATTTTGTGGTCAACTTTTTCGCTTACGACTTACACATTACAACAACCAAACACCGTAAAATACAATACACTTTCTCACTTATAACTTTATATTACCAACCAAACACCATAAAACTTACATGCATGTAATTCATTTATAACTGTAAAAGACTTTACCAATTATGACTTACGAATTATGACCAATTACGACAACCAAACATGCCCTATGTTGACTCCGTTATTCTTACCCATTTTGGACAAATTTTCCGAGCCAACATTTATTCCCGTACCCATAGATCTAGAAATGGAATCACCAATCTTGGATAGTCACATTCCATTGATGGGAAAAGAATGTGAATTTCAATTCTTGAACTTGGACTCAACTCTTGAACCAAAACTAACTCTCGAACCCAAAGTTAATTTTCTCGAGTTAGTATTTGTCTCTGAACTATCATTCTTGAGCCCAAGTCAACCATTTCACCAAGTCACATTCTTTTGTTGTATATAGGTATAGACCATGATGACTCCGTGATGATTTTTCAAGACTGGTCATGTAAAGAGAGTAAGTTTCAAGATAGGATCTTTCATGATCCTATTCATATTAGGGACTGTAAATATGTAAATATAAGAGAGGTCAATAAAAATGGGTTCTGTGAACCATCACATTATCTTGATTGGGTAGCAACGCTTGACCCAATTAAATCATCACCGGAACCACCACCATAAGATAATATTTTCTTTCCTTTCTCTTTTTCATGCACCTATGCATTAATTCATACATTGAGGACAATGCATGATATAAGTGTAAGGGAGGGTTCTAACATAGCTTAGGTTTTCCTTTTATTATTAAAAATATGTATATTATTAAATTTTTTTACTTTTAAAAATTTTTGAAAATAGAAACAATATTTTTGACATATTTTTTGTACGAAATTAAGTCAATTTTAAGGAATAGAAGAATCATATTAGGATTTTTTATACTTAGTCAAAATAAGATTATTTCTTTGATTTCCAAGGTTAGGAAGAAAATTTGAAAAAGTAATTTAGTCTTGATTTTTACCTTGATGATATATGCATGCTCTATACACTTACATACTTAGGGTTCAAAAATAAAGATTCTTATGTCTTATTAAAAGAAAGAAAGAAAATAAAATAAAAAAAATATATATAAAAATCCTCTGATTAAGCTGGGTATTTGTGCCTCATAAAGCATAAGTATTCACGCCTAAAAGCGGTTCATATAGTAACATCCTTAGTTTTGTGGTCTTGTTTGCTCGACTTCTTAAGTCCTTGGGGTGTTTTCTCACCCGGTGTCAGAAGACATTAGGTTTGGGAGTCACCGATTAAAAGCTCATTACATGGGCAGATTAGAAAGCCTAATAGAACTAAGGAATATTATCACCTAAATTTAAAAATAATATATATATAAGAGTTAGAGTTAAAGAACCCCGAGTCAAAATTTCACGGTCACAAAGGTGCATATAACTTAGGGTAAAATAATAGACTATATGAGAAATACAGTTTGACTCTATGCCTTGACTGATAACAAGTTTTTGAATTAAGACTAAGTTTAGGAATAAAAATTTTGACTTTCCCGTAACTTATAGATTACTCGAACTCTTACAACAATACTTCAAATATTTTTTCTCTTTCAAAATGTGTTTTCAAAATATTAACATTTGTTCTCTTTCTTTATGGATTTTGTGGGTGTAATCCACTAAAAATTCTCACGAGACAAAACTCATCCTTTAGGGGAAACATAGAGGTTTAATGGCTTGTTGCACATGCTCAGTACAATCGCGTAACCTACGAAAGTGGTCTAATAATTTTTAATTTAATTTTATTGTTTTGCTCGAGGATGAGCAAAAGATAGGTGTGGGGGTGTGATCATACACATATTTTGCATTCTTTTCATTACACTTCTACAATTTTCATGTAATAAATCTGCTAATTTTCTTGTCTAAATGTCTATTTTATAGAAATAATCATGAAGAGAAAGAAAATAAAACCAAATGAATACTAGTTAAAATTAGATTTAGCTGGATCTATTTGGTTAGTTGAGGATGATCTCAAATCTAGTTAGATTAAATCAAGGATTGGGGTAAATATTCAGCTGAAGGTCAGAGCAAATCAGAAAGATAACACTAAATCGAACCGATAAAATTCAGATTTTTATAAATCCATTTTGTTTAGCTAAAGATCAACCAAGGATAACGTCAAATACAGAGTAAATTCAAAATTCAAATGGATAAATGGATAGAGAGAAGATCAACGGATGCGATGAAGTAATTTTGACTCGGATTCTGATTGGATATATTTTAGTATGTGAATCATAACTTTTTCTACTGAAACTAAAATCTGATGATTCAAATGATCCAGAAAGAAGACTTAAAAAGTTATAACTCTTAAGTTGATTACTATTTTAATTCTATCATTTGATAAGTTATATTTAGCAGTCAACACGCCAATAAGCTGTACATCAGAACTGAATATCCACATAAAATCAAGTTTGGAGATAAGGGGAGGATTCAAATTAAGAAATAGCCAGATTCCCCTATCTTCATACTCCTCTACCCTCTACATTTCTCCTATAAATACCTGCAATCTCAAAGGCAACGGAGAACGATCAAGCAGAGTTAGATTCTTAGGCAAGTTTTTCATTCTTTTCAGTATAGATTTTTATTTTCATTTTATGTAATTTTTTCTTTGTAAGCATAGGTTATACTGAAATTCATGTAAGTAAGAGAGAGACTTATATTGAGAGTAACACCGATGCAACCTCCTCCTTTCTTTCATCATTTCTACAAGCAATCAAGGTAACATATTTATGCTCTTCTTTGTTTAGATGTTCTTCTTCTTCTTTCTACTTTTCCTCTTTTAGTTTTGTTGAATATCTAAGTGAATCTAGAAGCATCAGTATAGTCGTGTTTGTATGAGTGCCACCGATATTTCATGATGATGTTCTCCTCCTCAAGATTTCGATCATTTCATTCTTATTCGCCTTGATGATGTAATGCGATGGGGACTGAGCTCGATCTTATGGGTTATGCGTTGATCGCCTCCGAAGTAAGATAAACATGTAAGGATTCCAGATAAGTAATCAATCAAAAAAGGGTAAGTATTTCCTTTAGGTTTAACTTTCTTTCTTTTCTTTTAATTTTAGTTTAGATCACCAACACCACAATCCACCAACTCTTTTATCACTCTTTTTAATTTTTTTGTATAAATCCATTTTTCATTTTTTTCCGCCTTCTCAATCTTCCATTTTCTTATTAACTTAACTGTAACTTAATTTTCTTTTCTTTTAAAAAAATAAAAGAAGATTGATGGAAAATCATGGAAAGAGGAAATCAGGATATTTCAATAAATTTTAAATTCATATAAATTATTTTATTTAGTTTTTTATGTAAGATTCTTGATGAAAAATTCATGAAAAGAGGAATCTAACCATGATACTTCAATAATTTTAATTCATAAAAATTTTGATTTACTTACTTGGATTGAATCCCTTAGCCTACTCCTCAATCTCATGTCTCGGACACGTTCCTCTGTCACGATTAATTCCAAGGAGAGAGGTGAAGGTAGGATGAAGAAATTTTGATTTCTTTCTTTCTGTCGTTCTTTTTTTTTCC
>JAVJIF010023328.1:0-38603 GCA_038442645.1 Agave tequilana
GGGTTTAATTTTCGTTTGAAAATCCACTTACACCGAATTGGTTTACTGCCAGGAGGCAAGTTTACCAATTTCCAAGTATGATTACTTAGTATGGATTCTATTTCGCTATTTATAGCTTCTTTCCACATTGTGCTTCTGGGGTTGACATAGCCTCTTTAAATGTTTGAGGTTCGCTCTCAATAGCGTATGCTATGAAATCTGGACCAAAAGATTTTGAGATTCTAGATCTCTGACTTCTTCTTGGTTCAGTTTCCGCATTAACAATTGGTTCCTCGGTGCTTTCGTCCATGAACGCCATCTCGTGTGTTCTTTTCTCAGAAGTCTTATCTGCTTCCCGTTTGTACGGAAAGATGTCTTCAAAGAACACAGCATCTCGAGATTCGATAATCATGGTTACATGAATATCTGGTATTTCTGATTTATGAACCAGAAATCTGTAGGCACTACCATTCAAGGCATAGCCTATGAATACACAGTCCATAGTTTTTGCTCCCAACTTAGTCTTTTTTAGGTAATGGTGCTAGCACCTTTGCAAGGCCCCCCCCCCCCCCCACATTTTGAGGTAATGGTAGGAAGGAGTCCTTCCATGCCATAACTCGAATGGTATAAGACCAAGTTTCTTGTGGGGTACTTTATTTAGAATATAGTTTGCAGTTAATAGAGCTTCCCCCCACAAGTTCTGCGGAGCTCCAGAACTTACGAGCATGGAATTAACCATCTCCTTCAAAGTTCTGTTCTTCCGTTCAGCAATTCCATTTTGCTGAGGAGTGTATGGTGCTGTAGTTTGATGTATTATACCAAAATTAGCACATAACTCACTAAAATCATTCGATTCATATTCTCCGCCTCTATCAGATTTTAGAATCTTGATTTTCTTGTTGAGTTGATTCTCAACTTCGGCTTTATATGTTATAAACATATTTATTGCCTCATCTTTACTGTTTAAAAGATACACATAACAGTATCTTGTACAGTCATCAATAAAAGTAATGAAATACTTTTTACCGCCTCTAGTTGGCATAAACTTCAAATCACACAGATCGCTATGAATAACCCTAAAGGTTCTGTATTTCGATCAATTGAGTGAAATGAATTTTTCGCCAACTTGGCCTCAACACAAATCTCACACTTGCGAATTTCTTCCAAGTTGAGTTTAGGAATATATCCCAAATTAGACAAGTTTTTCAAAGACTTGTAATTTACATGCCCTAATCTAGCATGCCACAAAATAGGAGACTCAAGCAAATAAACAGAAGAATTTCCTTTATTTATTAGCTTCGGGTACAAATACAGGACTTTTTATCTACCACTGCAACATTGGCTTTAAAAAGTCCATCAACAAGATAACCCTTTCCCACATACATCCCTCCCTTAGTAAGTACAAATTTGTCAGATTCAAAAAACCATTCTAAATCCTTTCTTACTAAGTATTGATTCGGAGATCAAATTCTTGCGGATGTCTGGAACATGAAGTACATCGTTAAGAGTAAGCTCTTCCCCGATGTCCACTTCAGGATGACCTTGCCCTTTCCTTCAACCTTTGAGGAAGCTGAATTACCCATGAATAGCTGCTCATCTTGCTCTAGCCTTTGATATTCTGAGAATAACAATTTCTCCGAGCAGATGTGCCGAGTAGCTCCCGTGTCTACCCACCAATCCTTGTTATTGGTTGTCAGATTCACTTCTGACACCACTGCTGAAAGACTTGGTGATTCATGGTTGGTCATGTTCGCCTGTGGGTGGCTTTTCTTGTCTTTTTGAGACGGCTGCGACATTCATTTGCCTTATGACCTTCTTTATTGCAGATGTAGCAGGTCCCTTTGAAGCGCATGTTTTTACCGTCTTGGGCCTTACCTTTTACCCCTGGGAAGTCTTCTTCCGCTTTAAGCCTTTAGAAGTAGACGCTTTCCCCTTTGAGTCCTCGATCACATTTGCTTTTGCTTCGTAGGAGTTTTTGCTGCTCCTTTTCTCGGGCTTGCGGTTGTCCTCCTCGATACGAAGCCTCACAATGAGATCTTCCAACTTTATCTCCTTTCGATTGTGCTTCAGGTAGTTCTTGAAGTCTCTCCACGCAGGTGGGAGTTTCTTCACGATAGTTGCAACCTGAAAAGTTTCAGGAAGAATCATACCTTCGGCTTCTATCTCGTGCAAGATAAATTAGAACTCTTGCACCTGACTGATTACAGTCTTGGTATCCACCATTTTGTACTCTAGAAATCGTCCTACGACGAACTTCTTGGTACCAGCATCCTCAGTCTTGTACTTCTTGTCAAGACTGGCCCATAACTTCTTTGCCGTAGTGATAGGACTGTAGACATTGTAAAGAGAGTCATCCAGTCCATTTAAAAACATAATTTCGGCAAAGGAAGTCACCTTGTGTCCAAGCATCGACTGCAAGGACTGAGTCCCGATCAGTTCCGGGTTCTGGTGGATCCTCCTGCAGGAATTTGGCCAAATGAAGAGTGGTCAAGTAGAAGAGCATCTTCTGTTGCCACCTCTTGAATTCTGTGCCGTTGAATTTTCCTGGCTTCTCCGGCTTCGGGTTAGGAAGTGGAGTAGGCATCAAACTTTGGAGCTGCATGTTTGTTGCCTTGCTAGTGCTATCTTGATTTGTCTCAGACATTTTCTGCAAGTTCAAGCAGAACAGAAGTAAGAAACGTTAATTGTCTTAAGAATGTTGGGTATTCTGCTTAACAAGAATCAATCTGACAACTAATCAAGACCACTGATATATCAACAATCTAATTGGCTAGGTCGGCAAATATCAGGTGGGAGGTTTTCCGTTCAATAGAACGTTCCTTAATTTAAGAACCACCTTTCAATTTCCTTCCTTGGTTAAAACACCAATTAGACTGAATCTAAGTCAGTCTCGATATACTGTAAAGTATATCCCCTGTATAAAGGACTGAATCCACTTATACAGTATTTGGAGTGAGGTACGCTTAGAGCAAATCTCCTTAAGACAATTACGTCCCCCGCACCGGTGCTAACGGGATAATGGACGCTGGTCTCCCAAGATACAACACTCCTTCACGGTATTTTCACCGTACAGTCGAACCTTAATCAACCAGTACCTTCACAGGATCGTTGAAGCAGCGGTACAAGGACAAATTTTAACTGAATATTTGCCTTTACTCTCTGGAGGAGCACCCACTGTTGAGGACGAAGGAAGGTTGAAGAAAAATTTTTCTTCAGAAGTACCAGATTCAGACAACAATTCTTATAAAAGAATCTGTTGAATTTTCTGATTCCTCTTTCAGAACAATTTTGCAGAATCTCCTTTGGAAGTCGATTTCCTACTTCATGCTGGAAGCCCAGTTGAAAGAGAGAGAGATTATTTCTCTGTTGAGTTGGTGTGTCTGAGAATGGAAATCTGGAGCGCTATTTATAGCGCTCCGGGAGGGCATTCTCGTCCGCCAGAAGTCAACAGTTGCGACGGTTCGGACAGAACCGTTCAACCGCACGAACGGTTTTCCGACAGCCGTTGGCGGGCGGTTCGGATCCGTTCGCAGACACTCGTTGGCGGGTGGGCTGGAGCGGATCGGGTTTGGTTCGGGCAGCGGAGTAACCCATACCCGCGACACCGGTTCAAAAAGAACCAGGCCAGGTAGGGAACCAAACCCGAGCCCGGCCGGCCGCCGCCGCCAGCGGCGGCGCGCGCGCATGTGGGAACATAGTTCCCTCCTTTTCGCGCGCGAAAACTCCAAGTACCCAAAGGGCACGCCCTTTGTTCTCAATTTTCTCTATATATACACCACAAACTTCCATCCCATGGCCAATGTGGGACTAAATACTTTTAGCTACCTTTAGTCCCATTTGGCTTTGAATTATGCAATCTTTGGACTTGAATATCTCATTCATTCGAAGTCGGAATTGAATATATGAATATACCACGTTCATCCCAATGGAAGGAGAACACACTCCAACCATCATCCAATTGATTCGATCAACGGATCTTGCTATAATTCAGCTCAAAGATTCGCTTTTATCTTCTTCAATTCCAACAATAGATAACCGTTGCATTGTTATTTGGCAATGGGTTAAGTGAGGAATTAAGGAGGGTTAACTTTTCTCAAACATATCAAACACAAGAGATATATATAAACAGAGATAGACTTGTATCCTTTCAAAAGGATTTGCTCCCGGATCCTTCCCACTCAAATTCAACCCTCCAACATTCGAATACAAGATCCACTCCGTTGAAGTTGATCTATACTATTTCAAGTATCTATAAACCAAAAATCAAGTGTTCTAAATACTTTTTGCCCATCCATCAAGCGACGCAAAATGGACGGCCGAAAGTAGTGAGTTGGTTAGATCTATGTCTTTAGACATACAAATTCTCGATCCGGCCATTTCATTATGATCTAAACATTTAAAAACCCCTATAAACTAATTTTTGTTAGATTTCAAATGTTCTGCACCGTTAAACTAACCAACTCACTATTTAGGCCGTCCGTTTTTCCCTACTTGATGGATGGGCAAAAAGTATTTAAAACACTTGATTTTTGGTTTATAGATACTTGAAATAGTATAGATCAACTTCAACGGAGTGGATCTTGTATTCGAATGTTGGAGGGTTGAATTTGAGTGGGAAGGATCCGGGATCAAATCCTTTGAAAGGATACAAGTCTATCTCTATATAAACACATGGAATTAAGTTGACAAATCCCGTCTTAACTTGATAAATGCAAAAATGACAAAAGGATTAAGATAGTTTGCGTAGAATTAACCCTCTAAATTTACAGGAATACAAGATAACAAAAATTAACTTGCAAAAAGAAAGTTTAAACTTCTTACAAGCTAAATTTCTTCCAAGATAAAAGAAAAAAACAAAAAAGACAAATAAAGGATGGAAAAGAAAATAAACAGTTGTGTAACTCGTGTGATCATTATTTTTTGTTTTCTGTTTTATTATTATTTTTTTGAAACTTTTAAACCTAATCTCATTCCTCGAATCAAAAAAAAAAAGGGTTTTTCTTATATTTACCCCTCAAATTTCTATTTTTTAAATTTACCCCCAAATCTTCATATTTTTAAAATTACCCTCAAAATCATCCCATATTTTTAAAATTACCCCTACTGCTGGTTTCAGTTTGTCATTTAATAGTTTTTAAAGATGATTACCTAATTAACCCACTAATACTTCTTAAATTTGACAGGATTTTGTTTCCAAGTTAGAAACATGGTTCAGTTTAGTTGTTCATAATAGGTGAAGCATGCACACAAATAAAAATTGAGAAACTGAAACAAGCACGTTACAGTACCTGAAATTTGAATAAAAACTATTTAAATTTGAATACAAACATAATACAAAATCTTTTTTTTTTTGGGTTTTTTGAGGGAGACAAAGCGACAGTTTGAAAGAGAGAGAGAGAAAGGTTAGGGAAGTATTAGTGGAGTTAATTGGTAATCATCTTTAAAAACTGTTAAAAGATAAACTGAAACCAGCATTAGGGGTAATTTTAAAAATAAGGGATGATTTTGAAGGGTAATTTTAGAAATATAAAGATTTGAGGGGTAAATTTAAAAATATAAAAGATTTAAGGGGTAAATATAAGAAAAACCCAAAAAAAAAACAAAATACTTCGCATGGTGACATGGTTTTTGGCCCAATAACCATATCTGGTTAAAGCCCAGGCCCATAATCATATCTAGTTAAAGCGCAGCCCAATAACAATAGCCTAGCCACTAAATTTACTATTAGCCGTCGTCTCCTTCGCGTCATCTAATCTCCGGTGAGAGAGAGAGAGAGAGAGTAGGAGGGAGAGGGATCTGTGACTGAGAGAGGTGAGAGCGCAGCGAGCAGACAAGAAAAGTTGAAGGATGGTTCGAGTCGCGACCTACTTCGCGATGACGTTTGGGGCCTTCCTCTTCTGGCAGTCCATGGACAAAGTCCATGTCTGGATCGCCCTCCACCAAGACGAGAAGGTAATGCTCTTCATTTTCCCTTTTATTTTTCTGTTTATTAGTATTTTGGGGAATTTTAGTTTAGCGGTGTTCTTTTTGATCCATCAGAATACCTTCACAGTTTTGATCCTTACATGCTGAATCTCTAGCTATTTGGTATTGTTGCCTGGAAACATAAATAATCATTGGTTTCTTCAGTTTTTTTTATATATACACACTAGCCCAGCTTCAAGTGGGAATACCCATTTAAGTCAATGGCCTCTATTGATTGAAACTGTGAAGGTATTTCGCGTATTTTGGGGGAAATCTTAAGCATACAGATGCGTTGTAAGAGGATAATTAGAGGGGTGATTGATAAGTGCTAATCATATTTCATACTGATGGAGATGGGTAATTTACTCAGCTTGTTGGTAACTTTTGCTTTGAGGGAAGTCTATTTGGATATGGTCTGATCAATGATTTAACAATGGCTAGGAGGAATAGAAGTGCTTTGTTTAAAATGTTGATTTTTTGATAAAAGCACCAAGTAAATATTATGATATGGAGTAAGAAAGGGGAGAGTATGAGAAAGAGCAAAAGTGACAAAGATAGATAACCGGCCCCATTGTTCTTGACATTGAGTCACCATATAGCAGTCCCCGTAGGCCCCATAGGCATTGTTGTTGCTCGAACCTTTGGTCTTCAAATACTTAAAGAAAGCTTATTAATGAAACTCTAGTTTGTAACATCCATTTAATTTTGAAACAATTGATTAACTTGTAAGCTGAAACAAAATTAAATTTTGAACCCAAGACTGAACATGATCTGGATATGCAGAGGACAAAATCACTTATGGAAGAAATATACTACTTGATCTATATGTGCAAAACCAAGACAAACAAACAATGGAATTAAATATTACTTCTAAAAGGGAATCGAGAAAACAAATGAAACCAAATCCTGCCAAAGTATTGATACCGATTCAAATGGGTTCTACACCATTAATCTATAGCTCAGCCTATAAAATTAGCAGTACAGAACATAAAAGATTAGATTATCTTAAGGTCCAATGTAACTGATGAGATGATAAGTGGGCCAAGAGTCAAACAAATCTATTCAACAAGATGGAATGATTTAATATGTTGCCAAACCTTTACCACATGCAAATCATCAAATTATGATCAGATTTATTCATGCATGTCAAATCACAAGAGTCTATAATGCAAAAGGAAACTGAAGAAGACAAACATAGTTACAAGTAACTGAATTGAAACAAAAGACATTCCCGAGACCCAAACTATACTCTCAATGTTAGGATTATGACGTGAATACGTCATGAAAGTAGTCAATTAATGTCGGATTTGATAGTTTCTTTTTTTGAATCTGTTTTGAGTCCGAGTTGGATTCAAGTTTCCTTTATTCTGATTGAAGGAGTTTGTTTAGGAGTAGGAGAGTTCTATGATCTATAAATAACCCCTTAGGGGTGGCCTTCAATGTATTCCAAGAGAATCCTATGAATTTATAATTCCTAAGGGTGAATTTATCTAGGTGAGAAATTTATGAGAAAGGCTTAGCCACAAGGGTTCGCGGTTCTTGGCGGCCATCAAGGGCTTGTAACTTCTCAGCGTGAGGTGTAAGTAATTCTTATTGTACTCCCCCAAAGTTTTAATAAAGTTTCTCCCTTTCTCCCGTAGATTTACACACGATCTGTTTGATCTGTAGAACCACGTTATATTGTGTGTTGGCTTCTATCTACTTTGGAATATCTTCTTCTCTTCTTCAAGTTGCCTTAGTAGATCCTGTGGTTCGTTTTCGCGCGCCGTCCTAATCGATCCGATTGTGGGGGCGCCCTCCTCTAAAATCACAACAGTTAGTATCAGAGCATACAGATTGTTTCCTAACAATTGGTATCAGAATAAGGTCAACTTGAAGATGTCTGCGATTAAGTTCGATATTCAGAAGTTCGATGACGTCATCAATTTTAGCAGGTGGCAGATTAGAATGAACGCCATCCTTACCCAGTGTGGGTTGAAGAAAGCACTACTCAAAAAGGAGAAAAGTCTTAAGACATGAAAGAAGAAACTTGACAGGAATTGAATGAGAAAGCCTTGACAGCTATTCAGTTTTGCTTGGCGGACGAAATGTTGGATTAGTTTTTTACGGGAAAAACAACGTCCTCGCTGTGGGAGCGACTTCAGAACCACTATCTGAAGAGGTCGTTGACGAATCGGTTGATTCTGAAACATCGTCTCTTTCTTTTTCGCATGCATGAAGGTACACCTATTAAGTCGCCCATTGCTGGATTTTCCTCTATTATCAATGATCTAGATAAGATAGAGGTTAAGATAGAAGATGAGGATCAAACAATTCTATCACTGTGTTCTTACCTTCTTCATATAAGAGCTTTAGGGAAGTTATCATCTATGGAGGTAAGTCAACAATCAAGGTCAATGAGGTCAAGGAGTATCTACTCAATAAGGACAAAATTGACACCCAGTTGACGGGTGAGTCATCATGATGATTCCGGGCAAGTTCATTATTCAAGGGAGAAGAGTAATAATAGAAGTTCCACGGGTAACTCAAAGCATAAGAATTTGACGTGCAACTATTGTTACAAGAAGGGGCAAATTAGATCTGAGTGTTAGCTTCTAAAGAAGAAACAACTAGATGCTAATATCATTGAACTGGTTGAAGGAGATGAAGAACAATGCGAAATTCTATTCGTTACAGACAGACTAGTTGGTAACAAAAATAGATAGGTCATAGATTCTGAATGTTTACAGCATATCAGTTCCAATAGGAAGATGTTCTCTTCATACATTTCGGTTCAACGGGGAGAAGTCTTCATGGAGAATTCTGCTACAAGTAAGGTGATTGGAGAAAGAACAATCCAGTTTCGATCTCATGATGGATGCATCACTATTCTTCAAGGTGTGTCATGTTTTATAATTAAGTTACAATTTCATCTCTCTTGGAGCCTACAAGGGAAAGGGTTCTGTTTCAGTTCGAAAGGTGATCTTATGAAAGTTTTCTAAGAGGCCCATGTAATATTTCAAGTCGAACGTGTCGACAATGTGTATATGTTGCGAAATTCGGGGGTTACAGTTGGTGGATTGCAGTTATCCTTGGCTTCAAAAGTGGTGGTTGTGAAACAATCAGAGACTATGATGGATTTGAGCTCGAATGTTCAATTGTACCTCGAAGGGAGATCAGGACTGAGTGCGTAACAAGGTAGTCTAGATCGTTACTCCTATGGTGGAGCAAATTCTCATAGATCTTGTATAGATCAAGGAGATCATTGGGTAATAAAGTTCAGGTTGGGCCTGAACTTATTCGACCTAATCAAGATGTGAACCCCATAAGGGGGTTATGGAGAAGAGGGAGTGAGATGGAGATGAAGTCAAGTTTGTTCAGTTGTGCGTGGATGCGAGCACATGGAATATGGTGGCTATTCTCGGACTTGGACGTATTCAAGTTAAGGGGGAGATTGTTAGGATTATGACGTGAATACGTCATGAAGGTAGTCAATTAGTGTCAGTTTGGCAGTTTCCTTTGCTGGATCTGTTTTGAGTCCGAGTTGGATTTAAGTTTCCTTTATTCTAATTGAAGGTGTTTTGAGTCTAAGTTGGATTCAAATTTTCTTTTTTCTAATTGAAGGAGTTTGTTTAGAACTAGAAGAGTTCTATGGTCTAGAAATAACCCCTTAGGGGTGGCCTTCAATGTATTCCAAGAGAATCCTACGAAATTGTAATTCCTAAGAGTGTAATTCATGTAGGTGAGAAATTTGTGAGAAAAGCTTAACCACAAGGGTTCGCTGTTCTTGACAGCCATCAAGGGCTTGTAACTTCTCAGCGTGAGGTGTAAGTAATTCTTATTATACTCTCTCAAAATTTTAATAAAGTTTCTCTCCTTCTCCTGTGGATGTACACACGATCTGTTTGATCGGTGTAACCACGTTATATTGTGTGTTGGTTTTCTATCTACTTTGGAATATCTTCTTCTTATCTTCTTCAAGTTGCCTTACTAGATCCTATGGTTCGTTTCTGTTGCGCCGCCCTAGTCGATCCGGTCGTGGGAGCGCCCTCCCCTGAAATCACAACAATTGGTATCAGAGCATACAAATTGTTTCCCAACAATGAACATATGCAGTCTATTAACATAAGGTTGTCCACCGAAACCAAGTTGCTATAATTAACGAAAACTGAACTATAAATAAATCCAAGATGATTATTTCTCTCAAAAGAAACCAAACCGAGTAAAGCTTTCGCCGCATTGAATCCAAAATTCAGAAGAAAACCAAACCTATCTAAGAACAACCTTGATGCGCAGAATTTTATGATTTCCAAACTGAAAGTTTAGGGCAAAACAAAATCAACTTCTCTAGATTGTTAGTCAAAACAATAAACACTAAGCAAATTAAATTGTATAAATAATCAAGTCATTGAGGCTTGGCTTAATGGTAAAAGGGTTGGGTAGAGAAATGAGAGGTCCAAGCTTCAAGACATGGCTACGACCTCCGTTCAAAAGAAAAATAGTCAATTAAAGGAGATAAAAGGATATTTTCTGCCTTGTGGGGTATTCAGTTGAGACACTCTTTCTTAAAGAAGTTCATGCCTTTCATGTAAGCCATCAAGCTTTCAACTCTCCAGCAATAAAAGGACCCTCGTAAATCCGGTTTCCTGAGGGCACACGAGCAGCCGAGCTTTGACCTCAAGAACACTGCTTCAGGTTGCCCAACTGAGAACAAATAATTGTTTGGAGATAGTTTTTGGGGGAGAGAGTGTGAGTAGAGATGTTTCTTTTTTATGTGTCGCTCTTCTACTTCTCTTCTTTTATGGACAGAAATCTCAACATAACATATGCATGTTACCGTGAACAAGCGAGATATAATATTGATATGAGGAATCGGTTACAGACTGACTCTCTCCCATAAGAATAACAAGTCAAATATATTCAAATCAGTGTTAAAAAACCCAAAACCCTATTTTGCTAAACATGTTAAAAGGAAAAAATAAAATAAAATAATGAGCTAGGCTCATGGGCCCATAACTTGAGAAACTGAGCCCAACACATTATTTTCTATTCTTTTTTTTCCTTTTAATAGGTTTAACAAAACATGATTTCAGGTTTTTTTTAATGCTCATTTGGATATATTTGACTTATTTATTCTTATGGGATAGAGTCGCTCCATAACCGACTCCTTATATCAATACTGTATCTCTTTTTCAGTGTAACATGCGTACATTATGTTGAGATTTCTATTTATAAAAGAAGAGAATAGAAGTAGAAGAGAGACACAGAAAAAGAAATATATCTATTCTGCTCTCTCTCTCTCTCTCTCATTCTCTCCCAAAAGCTCTCTCCAAACAATTCTTGATTTTTTGTTAGGCAACCTGAAGCACCTTTCTCGAGGTCAAAATCGAGTCACTCGTGCGACGCCTGGAAGTTGGATTTACGGGGGTCCTTTTACCATTGGGGAGTTGACAGCTCGGTGGCCTGCACGAAAGACATGATCTAGGGCAAAGAGTGTCCTCAACTAGATACCCCACAGGCCAGAAAAATTCTTCTCATCTCTTTTAATTGATTATTTATACAATTTAATTTGCTTAGTGTTTAATGTTTTGGCTAACAATTATCTCCTTAGAGCTATTTGCTTGTATCATTTTCTAGCACATCAACATGGGTGCATCTTCTTTCATTGGTAATAAAATCACTTTTATAGGCAGAACTAAGACTTTGGCAATAACATATTTGCCTATCAGTCTTTCCCATGACCCTTTTGGGCTCATGTTGTCTTGTACAAGATGATATTTCTCCATCCTATTCTTCCTGTTAGAATCCTCATTAGGATCTTAATGTTCCTCATTGCAATAACTTAAATTTCAAAAGCACCAACTGACAATGTGATGTCCTAACTCCCAAGTTACTGCATTAGTAGCATGATTGTACCCTTCATGAGTCATGGTGGCATTGCATTAAGAATTTTTTGTTGCTGCTTTGCTTAGTTTCTCCATAGAAGGTAGTGAACTGTGATCAGTGGTGTACGCAGGATTTTCACTCAGCAGGGGCGGAAATATCATGAACTAAGATTGAAATTTATTAAACTGAACAACACATTCAAGTTTCGATATTAACAAAAAGATAGAGGGGCGACCACTCTAAATTATAATGCTCCCCTTAATCTTCCCATAAATCTAACTGAAAGTGGCAGACAAATTTATCCATTAACACATCTTAATACCCAAAATCTATAATTCATAAATTTCAATCACATTTTCCTTAAAAAAAACTAATCACAAGTGATTTCTCATCAATTTTACTTTTATATGTGAATGATGATGATAAAGACATGATCTGAAAACTTGAATTACCTCAAAATTTCAAATTATAGAGATCTACTCTCAAATTTTCTCAGCCAGTGATCTCTAAAAATTAATAGTTGTAAGCCTGTAAAAAAATCTTATAGTTTGAATTACTTGTTAAAAAAACCTCTTATAACCTGCAAAAAAAGACTTGAATTACTTGCTAAAAATCAATAGCTCTAAAAATCAGTAGGTTGAGAGGATCAGCTTGGTGAGGGCAATGTCGCGCAGGGGGGGGGGAGGATCAGGGGTGGGGGCGTTACCGCGCTGGGAAGGAGAGAGAGGAACGGGGGGTGGAGGTGTTGGAAGGGAGAAAAAGGATCAGGGGTGGGGTGGGGGCGCTGCCGCGCTGGGAGGGGAGAGAGAGGATCGAGGGGTGGGGGGCGCGGGGAGGGAGAGAGGATCAGGGGGTGAGGTGGGCGGTGGGGGCGCTACCGCATTGGGAGGGGGAGAAAGGATTGAAGGGTGGGCGATGCTGGGAGGAGAGAGAGGATCGAGGGGTGGGGTGGCCGGTGGGGGCGCTGCCGCGCTGGGAGGGAGAGAGAGGGGATCAGGAGGTGGGGGCGCTGGGAGGGAGAGAGAGGATCAGGGGTGGAGGCGCTGCTGTGCTGGGAGGGAGGGAGGGAGAGGATCGGAGGGGGGGGTGGGGGATGCTAGGAGGGGGAGAGAGAGAGTAATGGGGTGGGGGCGCTGAGAGGGAGAGGGGGGATCACTAGGGTTGTTTTTTAAGGCAGGTGGGCGGTTAAAACACGACCCGATTTTTTT
Organism: Agave tequilana; assembly: GCA_038442645.1. Classification (NCBI taxonomy): domain Eukaryota; kingdom Viridiplantae; phylum Streptophyta; class Magnoliopsida; order Asparagales; family Asparagaceae; genus Agave; species Agave tequilana. Next base: position 13,017 of record JAVJIF010023328.1, read on the forward strand.
ACAAACCCGACCGTCCCATATTCCTGTTCATGTGCACGGATTTCACTGGGGGCGACCGCCCCCACTCACCGCATTTGCGTCCGCCACTGACTGTGATTGACTAGAAGTATACTCCATTTCCTGATTAAACCACACAGTTGCATGGGTTCTTTAGTGCAAATATTAGATTTGAAGAGTTAATCTCCTCGAATGCTGTTTCATCATCGCTGCCATGCATACAGAGAATGACACACACATTGAATTACCTCGATTCCTGTGTGTTTCTAGTTAGGTTTGAATACAGCCCATCCCATGATTGGCTGGCCCTTGCTATTAGGCATGTCCTTGCAGGAAGTGAAGCTCTGGTATGAATCCAAATAAACCTATAAATCCTTTGATGCTTGATCTTTAAGTATAGGAGCAGATAGTGGTATCAGAGCGCTATTGCAATCTAACTTTCCATCTTCTCACACATGAGTGGGAACTTCACATATCTTTCATTCAGCATAAAGTGATAATGTTTAAGTTCTTTTGAACTTCGTTTGCAAATTGGGACATATTTTGCTCTATTATGCATAACCAACATAACTCAAGTAAACATAATTTAATTTGATATCTGAAATCTGCATAAAAAATGCATAAATTCTGTATTAGAATCGGAAAAGGAGATTCTTCTTTATTAGGAGGATATAGTTTTATATTTTTGGGGTTTTTTAATATATACCCCCAAATCTTCTCTATTAAGAAAAATGCCCCGTAAATCATTCATATTTCTAATTTACTCCTAAAATCTTCTCGATTTTAAAAGTTTACTTCTCCTCTGTCACTCTTTTAGAATAAAAAATATATTCCTGTTTAATGTATTAAGACACCTTATTTTTTTAAAATGACTAAATTGCCTCATTTAAATGATTGTACCTCTCTAACTTAACCCTACAATCTATCTTCTTCCTTTTCTTGCTCCACCTCCACTTCTCTCTCTCTCTCTCTCTCTCTCTCTCTCTCTCTCTCTCTCAATTCAAACTCTCACTAAAAATTCATCACAAGCCACAATGTCCTCTAAAATAAAAAATAATAGAAAAATAGAATGAAAAAATCATCACAAAAGTAAAAGAAATCCTTATTAGTATTAGACTTCTCTTCTTTTTCTTCTTATATCAAAATCAAACCCACTTCAAAATCAACCCCATCAATATTTCATCATCATTGACACTATTTGTCAACCTCCTTACCACTAACCATGTTGGCGTCGCTCAAGAAACTTGCAGTACACCCAATTTTATTTATGGATGACCCTTGAGAGAAAAAATATGTGAAATATTTGAGGTGAGATTTAAGAGAAATTTTAGGCAAATTTTGGTTTAAGGAGGGGAGAGAAGAGAGAGAGAGAGAGGGGAGAAGAAGCATCAAGAAGAATAAGGCTAAATTCTTCAAAAATGCCATGAGATATCAGGGTTTTGCTCAAAAGTACCCTCAACTTTTTTAGCTCTTACCACGAACTTCCAATTTTGCTCAAATTTCCCTAATGATGTTAATTTTTGCACAACTTTCCCGTTATACACTTAAGCTAAAATTTCCAAATATACCACCGACTACCCGTGTTTTGCTCAAAAATACCCTAAACCTTTTTTTTGTTATAAAAAATACCATGAACTTCCAATTTTGCTCAAAAGTCCCTAACGGGTTAATTTTTGCACAAATTTCCCATTAGTCTTATTAATAAACCAATCTGTTAAAATTTTAAAGTTTTAGACAAAACTTGTGGCAAAGTTAAAAGATGGGCTTTTGGGTCATATTAAGGCACGCGTTAATCACGTGCCATAATTTTAGATGGAACCGTAATAGAAAGTATTTTTGAGCAAAAACGTGGGATAGTTCGTGGTATTTTTGAGAACAAAAAATGTTGAGGGTATTTTTTTTAACCAAATCCTGATAGTTCGTGGTATTTTTGAAGAATTTAACTGAAGAATGATAAAGAAGAGGGAAGAAGGAAAAGAAGAAAAGAGAAGAATTTTGGTTTGGAAGAATTTGGGTCAAGATGACAGATGAGAACAATGAAGAAGATGGATGAAGAAAGGAGAAGGGCATAACATGGCAAATAGCTTATTTTTGTCCAAAATCTAATCACATGGTAAATGTTTAAGACCCAAAAGATTTTGAGGGGTATTTTTCTAATTGGAGAAGGTCTAGGGGGTACATATATCTAAAAATCCCTATATTATTTTACATTTTATGTCAAGGATTTGTTGGGAATTTTAAGAAAGAGTTGGAAATCTTTACATGTAATCATGTAATTCCACCGGGGTTAGGACATAGGAGTCTTAATATGGTAGGAAAGAAGAGTAATCCATTTCTACAAGTGGAGGGGAACTCTTATTATATATGAATGGGAAAACTAGCACCAATGTAGCCTCTAAGGAGAATCGTCCTTAAACCCTAGGGTAGGAAAAATTATCCACTATTGGAAATAAAGCCACAGGCCTAGGAAAACTTTAAAACCTTTATAATTGAAACATCAATAGAGTTGAGCAAAAATGTGGGAAGAAGTCATTGTCTTCCACCATTGTACTCACTATTTATTATTGAGATTCTATACGAGAAAAAGGAAAGGCAGAGAGAGAAAGAAAGGGGATTATCCCACCATAAACAATCCAAATTATCCTGTGCTTTTTGTATCTCTTTCGAAGGGAATGGAGGGAGTGATCTCTCCTCTCTGATGATTATGGATTACACAATCTATAATGCTAGACAAATGCTAGGGTAATTTCTATGTATGAGTGTAGGAAATCTAGGGATTCTACATTTGTTTACTTAAAACTTCTGTACAAAAATGATCTAATGATATATATTTAATCAGATGCTTTTTCTTCTTCTCTTTGTTTCCTTTTTAAGTTTCTCCATAGGAGGGTTAACTTGTTGTCAAGCAGCATAAGATATTATGTCTCATTACATTCTATTTTTTTTTGTTATTTTTATGCTGCATGCAAAGTGAGCAAAAGTATTTTCTTTAAATAATACTATACTTCCATTTTTGGCATAAATTTTTCATTATTCAACAAAGTCAATAATGGACTGTAGGATGTAAAAGTAAAACACATCTCCATATAATATTAGACAACACTTTCTTTAATTTCTTTCTTTCTCTCAACATACAAATACATGTTGTCATCATTTGGCCTACTTATCTGAAATACCAGGATACAACCTCTTTTAAGTTACTCTGTCATGAATTAGTGTAGATTATGAGGAAGACAGACATTACCCTCAATGTTTTAAGAAAATGAAAGCTAACACTAAAGTGCCCAACAAGCATAGCAAACTTAACCTTGGAAGCAAAAACCAGAAGCTTCATTTTTTATTTTGGCAAATGCAAAAATTATGTAAACAACGAATGCATTCCTGCACCCATGCGTCCACTTTGGAAATAGTTCAAAATTATAGAAAATAGCTGGTTTGTACTCTAATTTTTACTATTAAAGGAGATGAGAAGCAAGGTAACAAATGGAATAGGGGCTGCATTTTGGATGTTATGGTTTTGTGACTCTGTTGGAGGAATGTACCTAAAGGATTACTGCGGCAGATGGGTGAAATTAGACTAGTTGTCAACATTGGCTTACAGGTGACAGCCAAAGGAATTCCAAATTTACTTGATAGAGAGGAAAGAATAAGAAGGAAGGAGCCGCGCGGGGGGGGGGGGGGGGGGGGGGGGGGGGGGGGGGGGGGGGGGGGGTGGGGGGTGCTTTCACCACTTGCTTTCACCACTTTTATAGCAATTTTTGCAAACTTGTATGTTTGGCAATTGATTTAAAAGATAACCTTTTAGAAAAACACAAGTTGATAAGTTGCATTTGGATAAGCAAGATTTTTCTGGGTTCTCTCAACTACAGAAGCAGAAAGTCCACCCATGTGATTTTTCTCTTTCCAATTTTTTTCTTCACATGATCTCTCATGCAATCGACTTGTGACTTAAAATTTCTATCTTTTTTTCTATTTTTACTGTAATGATTCTTATGAATCTTATGTAAACTCCCCCCCCCCCCCCCCCCACCCCAAAAAAAAAAAAAAAAAAAAAAAAAAAATCAATTCTTGTCCAAACTCCTTCAAACTAATCTAATTCAAATATCAGTTTGATAAGCACTTAAATAAGTTAAAAACACCAAAAACCATTAATTATATAAAAGTTCTTTGTTGGGAGGCGCTTTTGGTTTACTCCTTTGGTAGGACTTATCTAGAAGTAGAAATAACGCCAAAAACACCCGAAGGTTGTGTTTGGCAAGTGGAGTTGGGATTTAGTGCCTTGAAAGAAGAGAGATAGAAAAGAGTTAGGAGTTAGATTTTTTTGGTTGTTTGGTTGGACTTAGATTTAGCTAAAGTTATGGGTTGAGAGAGAGAGAGAGAGAGAGAGAGAGAGACCAATTTCACCAAAAAGTTGGAATTAGCAATTCTTGAATTTTGAGGAATTCGGTGGATTTTGAGGTGGTTTTGAGAGTGGCTTTGGGCTAAATCCATTTTCATCATGACTTGCTAACTCTTATCAATTTTTGGTCATTTGATAAGACTTAGCCGGAATAGCTCAATTCTTTAACTAGTTCCATTTGCCAAATAAGGCTTAAGGGTTTGTGCTACGGCATGCATTTTATTCTCAATTGTTAAGCTTCAAAGCCACACAGGTGTTGAGCCAATTAGCTTAAGCTTCAAATACTACGCTTCTAACATTACCACTATGTTGAAGCATAGCAAAGAGATTTATAGAGCATTGATTCCGTTGGGATCTGAATGTTGTTAAAATCTTGTTAAAGTTAAGGTTGTGTCAGTTCTAAGTAGCTTTTCTTTTAATTGCCTCTTGGCTACAACTGTTGTTATGTATTGTGGCTCTGATTGTCTCATACACTTTTCAGCAAGAGAGACTTGAAAGAGAAATGAAGATCAAGCAGATGAGGGAAGAACTACTGGCTGAAGCAAAGGAAAGAGATTCTGCGTAATTGTTCTCTTTCATTGTCCTTTCTTCAGACATCTTTACTTTTGGCTTTCATTCCTGAAACTTTGTATGCGCTGTGATGTCTCAGACATGATGGGTTGTTTGTCACTGACTGCTACTAATAAACTCGAACAAGATTTCTGAGGCTTATTACTTGTAGCTTTGCTTTCTCGGGTTCACATTAATATGCTTTGTGCTAGAAATGTTAAAAAGTGTTTTGAAGAAACCTATCCAGTTCCTTGATTTTCTGATTTGCTATTATAAAGACAGTAGTGCAGCTCCTATACTCATGGTTCCATTGTTTGACTAGTGTTTGTCTCGTAGCAGCTATAAAATTTGGATCTAACCTTTATGGTGTTGACTCTGTGTGCGCATGCATGCACCTGTGCCTACATGACAGTTTAACCTAGGGGTATATGTAAAATAGCATTCTACCAGAAATGTTTAGTAGTGTTCAGATACAAATTTGCTGGAAACATCACTTTTATGATGGTTTTAGAACATTTTTCAGAATTGTTATGCCTGATCTAGTTGTTGAGCATTGTTATACCCATCATACGCACTTATATGGGTTCTCATGATCCAGCTCTTTATCAACTTGGTGTCTATGCAAATAACTTCACACACATTCTTTATCGTCTTTTTTTTCCTCTATGCATGCTACATATATGGTTTCTCGTTTGTGCTTGTACACCTGTTTTTGTGTTTTGTGGAGTTCTGTTATGGAACGAGCTTCTAACTGTACATATTTTTTTTCTTTTAATGCTCATACAAGATGAATCGAGTTCATGCTCTAGCCATTTCTCTTCAATTTCTAATTTAGTTAATTTAACACTTCCCACTGCTTTCTTTTGACTTTCTTTCATAGTAATTCTTTCATGTCTCAAATTGAAATATAAGGAAGAGATCGATCGAGGCCACCCCACTAAACCATTTGATTCTCTTGGGTTTTTTTTCTTTTTCTTCTTGTCTTATTATTCTTCTCTTGATTATGTTCATCATTGCCTTACCTGGTGCAAAAATCGTGATTGGCTCCTGTGGTATTAACTTTCAAACAATTTGAAATCAAATTTTAGCCAATACTTTGGATCACACTCATTTGACCTGATGGGCTAAAAGATAGCTTCGAATGCGCCACAAAATAGAAGGCATTGACAGGTAATCGAAAGACTTATTATTTCTCCTCTCAAACTATCAACTATTTTAGTTGTACAATTACAAATATCTAGGATTCAATGGTGATCCGCATAAACCCTAGCTACATGCTTGATGGGACTGCATTGGGGACGCTTATAGATGTAGTTCTTGAGACATGTAGAACGCTTGCGCGACTTATAATCTTGTGTTCAGTAGTAATGAGCAGAACCTTCAACGAGCAGAACCTTCAACGAGGGAGAAATTTGGCGTATGCTCGCTGTATTCAACTATTGCTGAAGGAGGGAGCTTGCCGGTGCAGATTCATGAACTGTAGTGGAAAGCAGAAATAACCCTTGCCATCCTCTGACTCTGAACTTCATAAACTCCTCGTGCTGTGGAGACACCCTTCAATGAATAATACCAGAAAACTTCAGTTATGGAGTACAAAACAATACTAAGTATTAGTTGTGCCGGTGTTGTATACACCATCATATGATATTATTTTCTTAATAAAGATACACTAAAACAGTATATTATCTATTGCTGATGGAACCTCTCATATACATGTTTTGATTCATATTTCACAGATGGGATGCAAAAGGAAGAAGTTCCTGAATGACTGAATTTCTCTTAGTTGTGATGGATCCCTACAAGGTAGACCCGACTGCGGTTTCGGAACCGGTGGTTCCTGTTCCGAAACCGTCGGTTCCTCTGGTGGAGGAACCGGAACCGGAACCAGAACCGGAACCGGACCCTTAGAGGGCGGTTCCGGTTTCGGAACCAGGTCCATCCGGTTCCGGGACCCGATTCCGGATCCGGATGGACCCGGGACCCTGATGGACTGGTTAATTTTTTTTACCTCTGTTTTTTATAATAGTTAAAAAAAATAGGATATTAAAAAAGTTAAATAATTAAATTTCTACATAATTATTTCCAATTATTACTAATTTAATATTTAAAGAAATATAACAAAATAATAAAAAAAAGGGGCTTGAACTTAATCTTTACCATAATTAAGTTACCCATGTATCCTCTTGGAGTTTAGAGGAATCAAAGCCCACGTAGTTCTCTTATCTTAGTCCCCGTACTTTACCTCAATCGCTTCCTTTCGTTTCGGTGGTCGTCATTTCCATAAAGTCTTCATTTTGTTCCCGCACAATTTCTTGTTGCCTTCACGCTACTTTTGTCCAATCATCAAGATATACTTGGGCCTCCACTGAGTCGGGAGACATACTCGAACGGGTTTGGTCCAAGATACTTTCTCGTACTAAATGTTTGCTCCACAGCTACTGTTAGATACCGATGTTGCTAAAATTTATTTAGCGATAATTGTTATGATTGAAAATTGTGTTGAATGCTCCTTCACTATTGCAGGATTGAAAATTTTATAACTCGAAAATCTTTATCAAACTCAAATGAAGTGGTTAGATAACTATCAAGCTCAGAGATCGAGCTTGATGAAGACCCCTGGGGTTTTTTGGCTCTTTGCAATAGTAGTTGTTGTCCTCTACTAAGTTTAGAGGTATCTTTGCAATAGTAGTAGTTGTTGACCATGACGAGAGTTATTAATACTTGAACTATTTACTCTACTAGATTCATTATATAACGCATAAATTTCTTTTTTTTATTTTACTATATAAATCATAAACATCTTCATTCACTTGAAGAATTTCATAATAAGCCTTCAAATAATCATGCAATCCATCTAATTTACAACGTGGATCAAAAACACATGCAATGAAATAAATAGATAGAATTATTTTAAAGTATTCTAGCCATTTATTTTTCATTACTTGAATATAAGAAAATAAATTCAAATCATTTTCATGTTCTTCCAGCATACCACAAATATTTATACATTCAATTAAAAATAAATGTGTTGTAGGATAATAAACAAGGATGCACCCTCTCCAAATGCTTTTAATATGTTCCATAGCCACCGGAAGCGGACCACTTATAAATTTTTGAATAATGCTTGCAACTTACACTAATGATCAAGCCTGCATTATTCTTGATTTTCGTAAAATGATGCACGAAAAGATCAAACTTTAATTTTTAACTAGCGGTAGTTATATCTTCTTCGCCTCTATTGTCGGCTTGGATTTCAAACTTTTGAGTTGGAATATTCACTTGCGCTTCTTTTTTGGGATGTATTTCTAATTCATCATTATCAAGGCCGTAATTCATCTCCATCGATTGCAAGAAACTAAAAATATCATTTTCGTCAGCGAATTGATTTTCACCAACTTTGTCCTTGTCTTTTGCCGACGAACTTCTACTTACCATGGAGAGTATGAAAATTGAAAGTGCTAAAGATTTTGTAGAGAAATTATGGAGAGAAATTTTGTAGAGATATGGAGACTTGGAGAGAGATTTTGTAGAGAATTATGGAGAGATATAGAGTGAGATTTTGCAGAGGGATTTGAATTTTGGTGTGGAGTAGAATGAGAGGAATTAGGCCCTATTTATAGATTATAAATAATATATAAAAACTTAAATATTAAAAAAACACTCCTCTCTCTCCAAAAGTCCAAACTTGGACCGTTGGATAAATCAATTTAAAAAAAAAGAAAAAAAACCTAAATAAGCCTCAGGCCCAGCTAGTCGCCTGCGCCCAGGCCCAGGCAGGCCGCAGGCCCTAGAATTTTAAAAAGAAAAATTGGGGCCAAACAAAAAAAGGTTTAAACCGGGAACTGAACTCAACAATCGGAACTGACCTGGGCCGTTTTCGGATTTGTTTGGAGCTGCCGAACTAGTAGCCCAGGCCAGTTCTGGTTTCGGCCATCTGGTTCCCGATTCGGTTCATCAATTCGAGTCGAACCGGGGTGGGTCACTGTCAGGTCTTAGTGTTTGTTGTTTTTGTTAGGATTTTGCCTTATTTTTTAAGAGAAAATAATGGTTCAAGAAAATTCAATTGAGTTGGAGAAGATGATGACTTGAAGTAGAAGATCAAGGAGATCAACTTCTAAGCAAATCAATGTGAAGCAGTTTCCTTTTCAGGCGATTGTGAGTTTCCTTTCAAGAAGGTGTATGAATAGAATTCAATTCCTATTCAGTGAATATTTGTTTCTAAAAATTAAAGGGTTTAGAATCCTTCTAAATCAAAGATCAACTCCTAATAGGATTAACCAAGATTTTTCAAGCATCCAATGGGCCAAGATCATTTCATAGTCCAAATAGGAGCTGTATTATAAAATCCTATAAATAAAAGTTGTAACCCAACATTATAAATTGGAGCAGAAGAGTAGAAGAAAGTTGTGATGAACAACAATATAAGGCCCTAAAAAGTCAAGAAAGAGGAGTAAGATGAAGGTGCATAAAGAAGGTATACTCTTATAATTTAGACGTAGATTTAAGGGGAAGGTGAATACTCTTGTGTCATCAAGAGAAATGTTAAATCTTTTTGTATCAAGTTTATTAATAAAGTTCTCTCAAGTTCTCTCCCCGTAGATGTAGGCCAAGTTTGAGCCAACCACATTAAATTGTGTATTCTTTTTATATCTTTTAATATTCATCTTGTGTGCTCGAGGTAATCGATCTCATAACGTGCTTGAGGTCGTCGGTGGGGATCTTTGTATCTTTCAACTATTGGTATCATAGTAAGTATGGTATATCGGGTTATGCATACAACAATTAGTATCGGAGTATATCAATTTCTTTTACAACAAATGTATTAGAGCTGATGGTGTTCGTTCAAGACTTGAGTGCTCTAGATGAAGAAGAAGATGTCAATCGATGGAGTTCGGTGGAGGCATCAAGATGAAGAAGACAACAAGAAAGTTCAGATTTATTATAAGGTAAAGATCGATGATTTTTGGAGTATATTGATCAAGGTGGAGTCATCAAGGCTCAATGATACTCAAATCTGAACACGGTAGACGCGGAGGTGATGAGCGGATCATCGCCAATGACGGATGACAAGATGAGCTCGACGAGCTCATGAAGGTATTGCACAAGGCATCCCGTAGAGGCTCGCTGCGACAACAAGTTAAAGAAAAAATAGTGGAGGGTGATGAAGACGATCAACGGACGAGATTGATCGGAAGGTAAATCGTGCAATTGTAGTTGGATTCAAACGATCAAGGTGTCGAACCCTATGTTTTTCGGCGTTCTGGATGCAATGGTGGCTGCAGATCGAGGAGATTCCAAGGTTTGGTGTGCAGGTTCTGTACAGTTCGGTAAAGGAATCGACGGAGATCACAGTCAAAGTTACGACGGACTAGTCGCGACACAGTAAGATTATTACAGACAATGGTGGATCTATCAGGTTTGAAGATCACAATCGCAGGGCAATAGATCTGACAAGCATCAATGTAATGGTGGTAATTGATGGACGGAAGACTATGGCAGTGTGTGGCGGGAAGGCTCGATAAGACCATGTCAGTTATGTGAAGACGGTAAGTCTGAAGGTGAAAACATCAATGGAAGGTGAACCATCTCCAAGTGATCGGCGGAAAATCATGGCATGCCAAGTTCTTGACAATATTCGTGTAAAGTTGATAAGACCATGGCAAAATTGGAGACAGATTGCCTGAATCCCTGCAGGGCCCTATAGCCGGGAAAGCGTCACAAAGCGATGCAAGCTAAGGAAAAGAAATACGTCAAGAAGTTTCAATTAAAAGCTTGAAGGAGGCTCACTTTGAGGTGGAGCTTTATGGAAAATTGGGGTCTCAGTGTTGCAGGACAACTAAAGAAAGGGTGCATTTGGGTAAGGCCCGAGATGGCTCAAGGCATGGCGATGAATCCGCCAAAGGCCCCAAGGAGAGGGGGCAAGGTTAAAAGTTTCACGACATGGTTACAACTAAGAAAAGAATTCAGGTAGTAATCTTTTCAAGTCGTTCTGCTAAAGGCTTGAAAAGCAAGTCAAAGTGGAGATTGTTAGAATTTTGTCTTGTTTTTCAGGAGGAGATGAATAATTTAAGAAAATCCAATTGAGATGGAAAAGATGATGACTTGAAGCAGAAAAAGCAAATCAAGGTGAAGCAGTTTCCTTTTCAGGCGATTGCAAGTTTTCTTTTCAGGAGGAGTATGAATAGGATTCAATTCCTATTCAATGAAAATTTGTTTCTAAAAATTAAAGAGTCTAGAATCCTTCTAAATTAAGGAGATCAACTCCTAATATGATTGATTAAGATTTTTCAAGCATCCAATGACCAAGATTATCTCATAGTCCAAATAGAAGTTGTATTGTAAAATCTTATAAATAAAGGTTGTAACCTAGCATTGTAAATTGAAGCAGAAGAGCAGAAGAAAGTTGCGGTGAATAACAATGTAAGCCCCTAAAAAGCCAAGAAAGAGAGGAGTAAGGTGAAAGTGCATAAAGAGAAGATATACTCTTGTAATTTAGGTGTAGATTTAAGGGGAAGGTAAATACTCTTGTGTCATCAAGAGAAATGTTAGATCACTTTATATCAAGTTTATTAATTAAGTTCTCTCAAGTTCTCTCCCCCTGGACGCGTAGGCCAAGTTTAGGCCGAACCACGTTAAATTGTGTTCTTATATCTTTTAATATTCATCTTGTGTGCTCGAGATAATCAATCTCATAGCGTGCTTGAGGCCGTCGGTGGGGATCTCTGTATCTCTCAACTGTTGGTATCATAGTAAGTATGGTATCCCGAGTTATGCACGCAACAATTGGTATTGGAGTATATTAATTTCGTTTACAACAGTTTTCACTAACTGAGCACTAAGTTCTGGAATAAAAACGTTAATCTTATCAAATTGAGTTTTCTTGAGGCTCAAACTTTCATTTCCCTTAGAAAGATTTTTCTTATAGTAGTTCTTTTAGATGTACGACAACAACAACACAACAACAAAGTCTTTATCCCAACTTTGGTGATTATAGGGACCATATTCAACATACTAATGTTTATTAATCACGTGAGCTTGTATGTGTTTCCAAAAATCATTTCACATCCATTCTCCACTAATATTTTAGTTAATCCACTATTGATTGCTGTGAATTAACTGAAAATATTAATAGGGAATGACCTGTTTGTGAACTGAACTTTAACACCTTTGCAGTTGTCCACTGCATTTTATAGGGTTATTGATCTGAAGAGGATAAAGGGACTCTCTACACCCTAACAAATATTGTGTTAACTGAGTTTATCTCTATGTTGCTTTGCTGAGTCTCTTAGACAGTTGGAAGTATGAAAGAAGCATGATATGCATCTTACTCATCCTGTTACATGACAAATTGATAAAATAAGGTTTCCTTCAACAATGTTAACTATAAATTTATCTCAAACACAAATATTTTGTAGTGATATTACAGTCTATAATTTTGATTTTTTTGAACAAACTATAATTTTGTTTGTTGTTATGAATACCCTGCATTCTGAGTCAGTTCAACCAATTTTTCTCTGATTCTTGACATAATGCAATTATGTAACATGTAGAATCTATTAGACACCCTCTTTCAGCACTTTGTGGCTTTTAGATTAACCTATTTTATAAATTCTTTTTGAGTTGACATTAACCCGAATATGGATGTTAATTAGGCATTTCATGTTCGATTGCATCAATGTTTTACAGTATAAGATAGCAAGAATCGATCTCTTTGGTTCTCGCGATGCTGGCATCCACCATCAATAGCACTGATTACATATGTGATGCATCTGATAATTTGATTATGGTTGTGAACACTTTACCCGCAATTTTTGACCTTGCAACAGTTCTGCTTCTAGTTCATCAAAAGACCTGCAATTGAATTCAGAGAGAATAAAAGGAATTCTCAAATAGGGATGAAACTTTTTTTTTACCCCTTTTATCAACCAAAACCATAGGTAAACTGAGAAAAGTTTAGAGGAAAACCTTTCGCCACCGCTCCACGCAAAGGCCTCAGCGACTTTCCTGTTTCTTCCTCCAACTGCCACAAGAAACAACATTGTATTACTCGATACACCTATTTATTTATTATTTATTTCAGTACATCTAAGTATAATGGTCTTAGTTTTAGAAGCTTTCATATGGCATGTTGTGATTAGATCTGCCACCCCACAGCTCTCAAAGAACTTGTTATCTTTAACCGAAGAGAACAAAAACTTGGAAAAAGCTCGCATCTCCCTCAAACTGATCCTCATTATTGCTGCCTGATATGCATTGAACAAATGTTAGGGCAGAGTTCAATATCCAAGTATAGTATTGCCTTGTGCATGCAAACCTTCGTGTTGTTTCCCATTTCCAAGCCATCAACAAGACCTGCACATTACAGCATAAAGTCCTTTTCGTCGGTTATCTATTTTTGTCGAGGAAAGAAATGAAGGTAATCACAAACATAGGAAACATATAAAAAACCTGCAGCGATTGCCACCACATTCTTCAGCATCCCAGATAGTTCTACTCCCTCATCTTGCACCTGTCAATACCCACACAATGCAGAACCTGATCATTTAGCGATCTCTTGTATCTATATGTAGAAGTTGACGGTGAAATGCAAGTAAAACTCACAGCGGATACAAGGAAATAGGAAGTACTAAATAGTCTAGCCCATCGCTGTGCTACTACCCGACTGTTGCCTTGCTAAACTTCTCCAAAGCTATCTGCATTTTGATACGCTCTTAGATATATACGATATGATGTTATTACGGGAGAGGTAAGCATACGGTTGACAAGAGTAAAAGAGTTTGTGCCTCATTAGCGATGTCTGCACCCATAAGAACGCAGCAATTAACCCCGAGCATATCTGTGATAAGTTTGGAAATCATGCATGGCCCTTCTGTCTTGACATCCATGCCCTTGATGAGTGAAATGGCCTCTGCTTCTGGTCTAATCCTCCCAACATGCCTCTTGCAAATGCCTTCCATGAACTGATGGGGAGTCACAAAGACTAGCTTATTTGCTTCTTTCACTGAAAGATGGCAAACATTGGAAGGCATTTGAAAGAAGATCTGGTTTGTATTGCATGCCAACATTCTTAGCATTAATCGAGGATATGAGTTCTGAAATTGATGTTTATAGTTTGAATAAATTTCATGTTACTTTGTTATCATTTAATATGAAAAGGTTAGATATATCAAATTACTTTTGTCGATAAATCTTGTACATTCAATAATTTGTGTCTGTCCATGCTAATCTTTTTCTTATCATTTGTGGGTGTCTCATTGTTCTAAATTTATTTGACACCGGTTTGACGAATAATTCATGTATATCTTTTCTTAGTTTACTCTAATACCATGTGAACTATGAGGGAAACTATGAGGGAACCTACTTAACTGGTAAACATACTTTGTTTTTAGAAATTCGTATCAATTTCTTTTGAATACATGAAAGAAACTCAAATTGAGAATGAGAAACCTACAAGTATGTTAAAAGCATTTCTTTGTTGATCACTGATCTAACCCAACAAAGAAATCAAGAGATCCTGTTATATGCTCTTAGATCATATAACGAACTTCAATAGTCATCTCATTTTCTATTTAACTGATATATTCAAGATACCTGCATTCTTGAGGTTGGGTCTGCCACGACATTTTTTCCGAGCTTTATGCCAGGTATATATTTGAAATTCTCCTGTTCAAGACATAGCAACTGTTTGTTGTAGCTAGAGAGTAGATTCTACTGCAGATGTGGAGATGTAAAAAGAATATAGTTCCAACTTACATTAATCTGATTAATGGTATCAGTGAGTTTTGAACCATAGGCAGCACTTCTTCAGACACCCACATCCTCCCTTCGTCTATGGATTCAGTACAATTATTTTTTCTGTTGTCATATTCTATTTATAGTCTATAGCTAATATTTATATTCGTTAATTGTACTAGGTATCAAAACTTCCATAGAAACTCTTTTCTTTTTTTCTTTTGGCTGTTTTTGGACTCATGAAAGTGGGAGGAAAATGGGAAGTGGGAAAACTCATTTCCCATTTTTCTTGTTTATTTTGAGCCAGAAATGGAAAAAAAAATCCTTTTTACTTTCTCTTTTACACCTCTCCTTTACACTACTATTTTCTCACTTTCAGAATGCTACAGTTAATTTTGTGATCAGGTAAATCTCACTTGTAATAAGTTGTAATTCAAAACAATTAATTTTGATTTCATGTAAATCTCATTTGCAGTCCAATTACAATTCAAAAACGTTATTTTAGAATTAACATTTAATTTAATATTATTTTGTGATCAACTTTGTGGTCAACATTTTCACTTTCACTTCCACGTTACTACCAAATACCGAAAAAACATAAAATACTTTTTCACTTGCACTCACATTACAACCAAACACAAGAATAAGAATTGCACAAATCTCAATTTTCCACTATACTTTCATATTTTCATCCTTATTTCCCACTTAGACATTTTTCTCCCACTTTCATCAAACCAAGCAGGCCTATAATGAAAGTCATCCTCCAGCATGTACACACATACCCACCACTATGTACTCAAGTTAATTTTCCTCATTCGACAACTGCATGGATTGGATCTGGAACCTCCCCTTTTGGGAGAGGGGTGTTACCACTGGATAACCCGCTAGTATTATAACTTTCATAGAAACTCTATTTGGGCTTTTTTTTTATTATTAAACACAATATTTTTTTCCATTCCATAGAAAATAGATCCATGTTGAATGAATGAATGCTCATGCAGAAGAACTAATTCATCCTTTAGTTGTGAACACAAATGGAACATATTTGCACACATGCTTGCTTCATGCACATGTGCACAGGCCTTGCTAACACAATCAAAGAAAATTTTATGTGGATAAATTTAGATGCAAAGGTTTATGATGATTTGGAAACAAACGCGTGCTATCTCAGATCCCTATCTCTCTCTCTCTCTCTCTCTCTCTCTCTCTCTCTCTCTCTCTCTCGAGAGAGAGAGAGAGAGAGAGAGAGAGAGAGATGAGGAAGTATCTGTAGTCTGGGGTGGAGAGAGCTTTAAAGAGATTTAAATCTCTCTCGAGATTCAAATCTCTTTAAAGCTCTCTTCACCCCAGACTACAGATACTTGCTCATCTCTCTCTCTCTCTCTCTCTCTCTCTCTCTCTCTCTCTCGATCTCGAGATATAACAACAAGAGGGGGTCTGAGATAGCACGCGTTGGTTTCCACCAACCTAGTCGATGCTTTTGAGGATGAAGATGGTTCTTTACTCGGGATTGATTGATTGATAGATTAAACTTGTATTTTTGATGAGCTCTATATTCTTGAGATTTTGATTTGTTGCAGGCAGTCAGAGTGACTTGATTTGGTCCTAGTTTGGCAAACCTCCAGATGTTAGGATCTATCAGTGTGCGATATGTGAGATATGTGATGCAAGATGAGATATGTTGTAATTAATGTAATCTGCAGACCCATCATTCATGTCATTCCTTCAACCGTTTGGCCGTTGTTCGAGCTCGGCAAATGAAAGGATGGAGTGATAAGCAACGGTGAGAGGAGGTGACAGAGCTACGGATTTTGGAGATTTGGTAGTTTTTGAGCTTCTTGATAAGCATCGGTGAGAGGATGTTCTTGAGAGGAGGCGACATGTACGTCATCTTGAGATTTTGAATTGTTCCTTCAACCTCTTAGTCGGCCTCTCTGCATGGGTTCTGGCGGGGCTTGCAGGCGGCGCCAGACTCGTGGTTACGGTTGGCCACTCGGCTGACCACTCTGCGCGAACCCAGATGCGCCTGCTTGCGGCGCAGGGCTCACGGCAGAGTCTGGGAAGTCAGCCTACCCCACCATCTGGCAGTGAACATGGCCGGAAGGCCGCTAGCCATGACCGGAGTCTGGATTCCGACAGTAGACCCACACTGTTCAGACTACTAATCTTTGCAAAATCTCAGTCGCAGGATAGTGTGGTCCGTGCGGTCGACTGAACAGACACTGTGGCGAGAGATCAGACCAAGGGAGATTTCTTGAAGTGTGTAATGGTTTTTTTTTTTTTTTTTTTAGATCAAGGCGGGCTTGTACAAAAGCTGAAACTGTACTTGGGTTTGTTTATTGCCAATTTTTAAAACACATATGATATAATACCCTAAATTAAAAGCTGATACTTTACAAAAAGGAAGAGTGAGAGGTGGAGTTTTAGTGGTAGCGAATTTTTATAATTCAGCTCCTAAAAAACCTTAATATTTTCGGCTTAATAAGAAAATTATGAGTTTTAAAATGTAGTCTTAAATGCGGGAGATGATTCGGAGCATCGCGCAAAGTCTTGATCCTGCTGCGATCAAAATTTTAATTATCTTGATTTTCTCTTTATTGTAAAAATAATTGTGTTATCCCTGTAAGATTCCAAATATAATGCAACCTAAATAATGAGCTTACATGAGGTTAAAGTTATGGCATCAAAGTACTCTGATGATCTGCTCAAAGGGGAAAGGTTGGATGGTAGCAATTATTACATTTGGTGCCAAAAGATCCAATACCTACTTAATGCATAGTGATAACCAAAGTGAGAGGCTTCTGATGAGGTAAAACTGCACTATTAGACCTGGGCAAAGATCAATCGCAATGCTCGATACCTGATGTTGAGCTGCTTGCCGAGCGATCTTGTCAATGAATTTGAGACCCTTTTCTACTGCAAAACCAGAAAAGTCCTATGGGGTGAAAATCTTAAGCAACTTGAATTGCTGCTCCCATGAAGCCATAGAACGGAAACCCGAAAATTGCTTGATGGCCCAAGAACAAGTTGTCGAGGCGTTCGCAGCTCTATGGCTCCAAGCGAAGCTCGAGTGGTAGAAGCCTGCAACGCTGCCAGAAGAGAGTACAGCTCCGAATAAGGAGAGCACATCACCTTGCCTCAATCGATGCTTTCAAGATGGATTTTTAGCGATCAACCTTGCTCCTCCATGATGTCCTTCACGTCCTGAAGATTCGACGCAACCTCCTGCCCGTATCGAAGCTATTGAAATTAGGCTTAGGGATAGAGTTTTGTCAAAACAATATTATTATTACATTTATTGACAATGAGTTTGTTGGTTTTTGTTAGAATGTTTTGTTTTGCATAGACTTGAATTTTTCTAGTAGCGATGCGAATAAAAGATATTCTTTTTTTTGTTAAATATGTGGATTATGTGAATGAGTTTATTATTTGGCACTCTAGACTGGGACATATAGAGCTGAGAGGATGACTCGGATTGGCTCAAGGAAGAGTACTTGGTCCGCTCGCTTCGATCACTTTGCCCACCTGCGGAAATGTATCGCAGGCAAGTCAACTGAAAACCATTCGAAAAAGCCAACAGTGCATCAATACCGCTCGATTTAATTTATTCCAACGTTTGTGTTCCCTTCAATTTGAAGGGACGGAATGGTTGCTCCTACTGCATCACATTCATTGACGATTTTTTACGATACAATCATGTTTATCTGATCTACCACGAGTCTAAAGCACTATGACGCTTTCAACGTTACTTGGCTGAGGTAGAGAATAGACTCAACAAGAGTCTGAAAATACTCAACAGTGATCGTGAATATCTGTCTGATTAGTTCAAGAAATTATGTGAGCAGAGGAAGATCATCTGACATCTAACTACTTCTTACACACTGCACTAAAATGATATGGCAGAATGTAGGAATATGCTCTTGCTTGACATGGTTCGGTTCATGATGGCACAAGTGAATTACCAATATTTTTTGGGGAGATGCTCTATTTACTGCTACTTATATATTGAACCGTGTGCCTTTCAATTTAGTACCTTCCACACCTTATGAGTTATGGACCAGCGATAAGCGCAATTTGTGTCTCTTGCGGCCATGAGGCTCAATTGCTTATGTGCACGCCAGTTCCCACCCAAATAAAAAGTTGGGCCCGAGGGAAAGAAATGTATATTTATCTATTACTCGAAACATTCGACAGGGTATGTATTCCTCGAGGAAAGAGAAGGTGGAAGTGTAATTGAGATTGAGTCACGTGATGTGAAATTTTTAGAACAATAGTTTCCTAGTAAGGGTGAGGTATGCATGGATTTGGAATTGTACAAGCTTGATGAGAGCGCACCAAGTTGCCCAGTTGAGTAAGAGGATCCTCAGCCTATGCCTCTTGGGAACAATGAGAGCAACAGTCCTATAGATGATGTAGTGCCACCATTATAGGAATCTTAAATGCTATGTCGAAGCAACCATAACAATATCCTTCGTCGTTACTTTGAGATTAAGGGGGAAGTGTGCATGGTGGCACTACAAGATAGTGTGAAACTGAGATCTGTCATACAAGCTCTCTCCAGTCCTAATGCGAAAGTATGGATGAACGCCGTAGAAGATGAAATGGAGTCTATTCAGACAAACCCAGTCTGAGACTTGGAGGATCTACTTGTTGACCACATGGCTATTGGTAACAAGTGAGTTTTCTAGATCAAACAAAAAGCAGATTGATCTATTGAAAGATACAAGGCACGCCTTGTGGTGAAAGGATACACCCAACTAGTCCCTGTAGTGAGATTTGCCTCGATTCACACAATTATGCAGTTAGTTGCTTGCATGGATTTAGAACTTGTCCAAGCAACTTTCCTTCACAGAGAACTGGACGAGGTGATCTTTATGGATTAGCCAGAGGATTTTGTATCTAAAGGTCATGAGCGTAAAGTTTGCCTGCCCGAACAGTTGTCTAGACAATGATATATTTGATTTCATTGAGCCATAATACTGTTTAGATTCACGATAGTTGAAGAGAATCATTGTGTCTATCTTAAACGATCCAACAACAAATTCCTACTCATGACACTATACGTCGATGACATACTAATGACTTCTAATGATCCGGAAATGATTGTCGCCACTAAAGGTTGGCTGACATCAAACTTCGATATGAAGGATATGGGTGATGTGAGTTATGTAATTGGAGAAAAGATCCATAAGAATCAATCTAAGAGGCTTCTCAGTCTCTCACAAGAGAGGTACCTGATGAACATCTTAAAAAGGTTCAAGATGCACAACTCGAAATTCATGTCGACTCCAGTCGAAAAGAATCATCACCTTAGCCTTCAAGATGGTCCAAAAACACTTGAAAAGCGACAACACATGGCGCATATACGATACTCTAACACCATCGAGTGCTTAATGTATGCAATGTTCTGTACTCGCCTCAATATATCTTTTGCTATTGGGTTACTAAATCATTTTCAATCGAACACCAGTCTCTCTCATTGGAATGTCATTAAAAGGGTATTGAGATGCCTAAGGGCCTGTATTGACTATGTATTGTGTCATGGCGGGTCGGGTTTGTGGCTCAATGGATATGCATATGTGGATTATGCCAGTGATCTGAGTGAGCACATCGACTTTCGCTACGCCTTATTTCTTTGAAGAGGTATTATGTCCTGGTGTAGAAAGAAACAATAAGTACTGGCACTCTCAACATTAGAAGTTGAATTTATTGCAACTTTGTTGGCAGAGAATGAAGTCATTTGGTTGAGGCGATTCTGTCGGGATTTTGAGGTTGTACAACATGAATCAGATGTAGTTACTTTTCACTGTGATAGAATGGTGGCGATAGGTCACGCAAACAATATAAGACACCATGCGAAAACCTAACACATAAATATGAAGTTCAACTTCATCAAAAATCAATCAGAGGAACTCACACTTGAGTACATACTAAGGAAGCGCATGGTTACTGATATACTGACAAAGCCATTGGACTTTGTGTTGTTTTTGAGTCATGTCAGAGCTTTAGGTTTGCATGTTTGGTGATGTAATGTACTATTTCATAGTGACATATGGTGACAGTTTTCTATCATATTTTTTGGATGATATACTATTTATTGGTTGGCATTTATTACATAACATTATCTTGGTGTATAATAACTTGTTAAACATATGGAATTGGTGTAAGAATATAAATTAGGCATGTCAGGCAGGTTAACACTGACAGTCTCACACAAGTAGTTGACCTTGACGCTATATGGGCAGAGGGCTTGGATGAGATACAAACTGTTATGTCTGCATCGATCAATATAATCACAGAACAATATCATGAACACGTTTAAAGCATTGCCTCAAAACAAGTCGAGATGAGATCAGGTTTGTCTTTGGGCATTGGAACCAAAGCTGCTGTAAGATTGAACAGATTTCCCAGATCTATATACCTGTTATATAGCCAGATGTACACCTTGAGTGGAAGCGAAGAGATCAGTTGCCATGTGGGAGGTGGTATGTCCAAGCACGATAGACTCGTGAATGAACTAAGATCTGTACAATATCAAAATGAATGACGTGCGCTCAAGGAGCTGTTTCATCGTAGCACGCAATCATCCTGTGTGTGTTTGGCCACCATCGCCATTGGATAGGCGAATGGATCCCTGCTTCGCTACCGTGTGAGCTAATAATATGGAATATACAGTTTTGTCTCTTGTGTGGCTCACCTTTACCCTTAGAAACATTCGATTGTATCAAGAAGGTTAAAAGCAGTGGTGTTACTTTAACACTCTCCCTAGAGTTATGATTGATCGGCTAGGTGGGAAGTGAATAGGAAAGCAGTTTCTTTTATCTGGAATGGCAACAATGTGAAAAGAAGATTACTTAAACATCTTCTAGTAGAGTGTCTGCATCTGAAACTTCGCTTAGACGAAGTGTGGACCTTATCAGATTGTTTTCGCAGCAGATGAAGGCGGATGAAGATTCTCCTTTATTAATGGAGGGATTGGGAGTATTTGATCTGAAGATGTGAATGGGTGAATCTGGGGTAATTCATAACCTAGGCTTATTTTTCTAAAAAAGTTGGAGAAGAAGTTTTTGCTCTTGACAAGAGTTTGTAGTCAGTGGCTCACCTAGCAGGTGGTCTTGACGGTTGTACAAATCAACGGACAGTATGATAAGGGCATGATGATTGGCACATGGGTTAGATGAGTTATGTCCTACCATTGTGTGAGTGCGAGTATGTTAGACTTAGTGGGCCGGCCCACGTGCCCAAACACAAGTCCAAACCCAGTGTGAACTAGGTCTAGCCCTAGTGATTGGACTAGAATAGAACTCAATGTGGGTTGTTAGATTCTAATCGAAGGGCTATGATTTAACTAAGGTTTATGATGCTCTCTTGTGAGGAAGGGTTTTGCCTCCATTTCTATAATAAGAGGACAAGCTTCATTCTTCATGCACTTGCACATACAAGCTTCTATAATCTCCTTTCTCTAGTTCCTCTCTACTCTTCAAATCGATTAGCTCATCTCTGCGTAGGGGTGAGCATCCGTCGGTTCGGTTCAATTTTTGCTAATTCTTACAAATCAAACCGAACTGATTAGACTTAGCAATCGAACCGAATTGAACCGACTTAGTTTGGCTTGGTTTTTGATTTTTTGGTTAGGCCAATATATTGCCATCATTTCTTGCATTTTTAATCACCATTATATTATCTTCTAATCTCAAATATTCAATACTTAATTTAGAAATAAGAAAAAGATCCTAACCTTAATGTGAATTCAAAATTTCATATTCTAAAACTTTTACACTGTATTGGACTCTTATATCAAAACTCACATAATTATTACTAACTTTTAATGACAAGAATAAAAAAACTATATTAATATAAATATTTTTCTTAATTGTGATGGTGTACTTAACATAGCTTTCATATATTCAACATAAAAATGATGGTTATTGCTAGAAGTAATGAATAAGTTTTCACTAGTTTTTATTATGAACTATATGATTCACTAAATTGAATTTAGGTGGAGTGATATATAGGGTTAGAGATTCGGTTCGGTTCGATCGGGTTCGGGTTTGGAATACAAAACCAAAATCTGACCGAACTAGAACGGTTCGGTTCGGGTTTCGATTTTTGATCAATTTTTCAGTTATAACCGAACTCTGCTCACCCCTATCTCTGCGTGGTTCTTAAAGAGAGACCGGTGTTGCTCGCGAGGATCCATTGTAGCTTAACCCAACGTCAAGAGAAGAATCTTTCAAGGGAGAAACCCTAGCAATCCATGAGGTATAATTTCCCTTGTTTTCATCACGAAAATATACATTGGTTATCTTATTTGACATGATATTGTGATATTATAATACATAAGCATCGATGGGTTGGAGTCATAGGTGCGAAGCTATTATCTAATGATGCAATCATATGAAAAACAATAAAGAGAAGTATTTCTTTGAGAAAATCAAAAGAAAACTATATATCTTTTTAATAGGATAGACAAAAGTGTTACAATGAACAATTTTACACAAATCAAATTAATCGTAATGAAGGAAAAATGAAGACATTGGTTGATGCAACTTACTAGAGATAAATTCTCAAATTTCCACATTTTTGAGCTTTCCATTTCTTTCAAGCAAAATCGTAAGTCTAGTTATAGAAATTCAAAATTAATTTCTAGAAAAGAATATCAATGAGTACTAATAAGCCTAGAATCAAATCTAATTATATATATATATATAATATATATATATATATATATATATATATATATATATATATATATATAGAGAGAGAGAGAGAGAGAGAGAGAGAGTTGGCTTCTTTCAAAAAGATTTGAGCCTAAATCCTCTCATTGAAATTCAATCCCCTGACATTGAAATGCAAGATTTAATACATTGAAGTTGATTTACATTATTTGAAGTCTCTAAAACCCAAAAATCATGTCATTTGAATAATTTTTCTTATTCATCAAGTATGCGTAAAATGGATGGCCAAATATAGCATTTTGCTTTCATCTCTGATTTTAGACATACAAATTCTCGATACGACCATTTGAGCATGATATAAACATTTAAAAAATCCTACAGACTGTAGGATCTATAAACAAGCAACACAAACACTAGAGGGAGATGAATAGTGTTTATAAACTTTTTAAATTAAAACTACTTGTAGGAAAGTAAAATTCACAGAATAAAAACTCAGAAAATGCTAACGCAAAGGCAAGAGATTTTATTCTGATTCGGTCCTTGTGATCTACGTCCAGTCCCAAGCAATCCACTTGAGATTTTTCTTTTCCTGATTTGGATACACCCAAAGCTAACACCTGTACACCACTTGACAAAATACTCTTTACCAAATGTGTACAACTCCTCTTACACCAAGAAGACGACACCTTGTACAACTTCTCTTCTACACTAAGAAGACACTCTTGTGCAATACTTCTCTTTGAGTGATTACAACCAATCCTACAAGCCTTGAATCTATATGTGATTGTAGACAAGGTCTCTTATAGGTGGACTTTCAGAATTCTACACAATTGAGTAGGAATTGGTGAAGAAATAGAAAGTAGAAACAATTTTCAGAAAAACAGAATTTAGAACAAATTTTTGGGCAGAAAACTTGTGTTTTGAATTGGTGAATTGATCCTAGGACAACGTCCCTATTTATAGGTGAAATCTAAAGTCAGTTAGGTAAGTTATCAATTCAAATTTGAAATTTAAAACATTGGATAAAACACCAGAAATCAGTAACTGTTTAACAGTCAGAAACTGCTATTAGTCGACTAGGGTATGGAGGTTAGTCGACTAGAAGAACAAATTTTGCCATTGTTAGTCGACTAATATATGAGGCAAGTCGACTTATCAAGATTGATATGGATAACAAGTTTCTGGAAACTGTAATTAGTCGGACCAGTAGAACATTGTTAGTCGACTATAGTATGAGTTAGTCGACTAGGGTCAAGAGATAGTCGAGTAATACTGCTAAACAATATCAAAACAGAGAGCAGATATTTTTTTTTGTGAAAAGCCTTAGTCGACTATAAAAATATCAAGTCGACTGTAGTATTGGTTAGTCGACTATATAAGGGTCAAGTCGACTATATGACTATTGTGTGTGCATTCAAGGCTTTTAAACAAAGATTCTAAAAAATATACATAAATAGTCAAATTCTTCATAGAGTTTGAGCAATCAGAACTTTATATATAAGCTTGAGATAGATCTCTAATGATCTGTATCACTTTGTTATCCATCATCAAAAGCTTCAATCTGTAGGCTTCAAAATTCTCCCCCTTTGATGATGACAACCTGTGTATGAAAAAAACTCTCCCTGCAGAGAAACTCCCCTACAGTGAACAGATTATAACAAATAGATATATAATAAGTGTTCTTGTTCTCCCCTGCATAACAAGTAGATATATAACAAGTGTTCTTATTCTCCCCTGCATGAGTCATAAACTATTGCAACATTGCCATATATATATCATATATCCATATATCTTGAAGCAGAATCACAACCCACATATATCACATCACATATATAGCACAGATATAACACAAAACTAACATTTGTCCCCTTTTGTCATTAACAAAAGGAGAAGAGCATAGATAAAAAGAGACACATGAACAACCAGCGTTTTCATAGCAAAACAGAAAAGGTTAAGTAGTACAATAGAAAACTAAAGAGTCATAACAAAAATAAAATACAAAAGAAAATGCAAGAAACTCCAAAATATAAAAAGCAAAGCCAACGCCATATGCATCACATGTCAGATTCGGGAGGATGTGGTGGTGGAAAACGGGTCTTGAGGAGATCTAGAATTTCTTTTGAGTTGTTTCAAATGACTCAATTTTCAGTTTGCATACTCATAAAATGGTTCATCAGTGCAGATTGATTTGAGAGCAATGCATCCTGAGAGTCCATCATAGATTGTTTACGA